>JAHWFP010018864.1:0-37295 GCA_023313725.1 Lithobius niger
AGCGGTAATGCCCACCTTTTCTTCTCTAGCCACCACGCTGTTCACTTTGCTCTGTGAATCGTCAGTCAAGCCTCCGCTTCCTACATTGACCCTCCGCTACCGCCTCCGCACTGCAATGCCTCGAGCTAAGGGGACGCCTAGGGATGATTCCTCCTCCCGTACTCATCGTTTCGCATCGCCAGTCCACGTTTCGCCTGTTGCTGAGAATGTAGAAATTCTCTAACTCACAACAGAACAGGATTCTTTGGAGCCCCTTCCGCCTCCGAATCATTCGCCGTGCCTTGCGACACCGCACCCACGTCTCCCATCCCATGTAGCCAACCACCTCCGGCACGGGATTTACGTTCCCTTTTGGAAGAACTTTCTCGCACAAAAGAACAATATGCCTGCCTTAAACTCCAACTTAAAGCACGGAAGGTTCTCACTTGACGCCTCTGGACTTGTCCTCACGTTCCTCCCAACATTCGGTACCTGAACGTCCCACAACCCTCCGTACCGCCGAGCCACTTACATCGTCAAAGGTACATTCCCTCGTGGACTCCTCCCTCCGCACCTTCAAACGGAAGGTGCCCGCAACGTACTACACGACCTCCTCGTTAAACTCCGTTTCTAAACGTCACTGTCCCTCTGTGGCGGAAGCAGGACCCTCTGTCACTCCTACCATTTCACCTCCGCTTCCTGCCCTGCCGGCTCCGCTTCTCGTCCCACCACCTGATGCTTCCGCAGGCGACGACCAGGATTCCTACTATTCACCGGACCCATTCCTTTCAGGTCGTCCAGAGCCTCCGTTCCAAGGTGACCCAGACCCTTCCGAGATCCCTCTTCCAGAACTGTTGAAAACAGTTGAAAGGATCGTCCCAGACTGTTTTCTGTACAAATCCTCTGCAATCAACGACCCGGTATCCAAAAACAGAGGCCTTGCTACAGGTTTTGGTTTTGGCCTCCGCGACCAGCTACCCCATCAGCCTCTGCTATTGGGACAATCAACAACCATCCTAACAACTCTGCTTCGCAATGGCCGCGTCCTCCTCAGAAATGGATCACCTCTTGAGTTAGATAAAGTTCCTCCTCCGCCTCGCCAGGCCGTGAAAATTACTTCTTCCGCCCTATAGGTGATGGTAAGGCCAATCCACACAATTTTGACACCTATCCTCAATCAGAATTCCTGACTGCAGACACAAAGTTAGACTTTGGTTCCGCGCTCTACCTCCCTCGTCGGGCAGCGGTTCCCGTTTTTGCCCTCCGAGACAATAACCGTATCCTCCGCCTAAGCCTCCGGGCTGCGTCCCAAGCATACGTCCTTAGTACTGCAGCCAATGCGCTATGTGAAAAATTATATGTCGACCCTCCTCCGGATGACACTCACCAGTTAGATTTCCTTATCAACCAAGTGTTCCGGAAAATATGCTTCACTACTTACCACGCCTCGAATTGGTTCACACGGGCCCTCTTCAACTCCACACTTTTGTTACAAGAAGTAGCTCTAAACACGGCCACGAATCTACACGACTCAACACACCACCTCCTCCGCAATCAACCCATCCACAAATCAAAATCTTTGTTCCGTGGATTAATACCGAAAGTAGCTCCCCACCTGGACATCTCTCGGAAACCCCGCTACAACAAGAATCGCTTGGGCCGTCGTCCTCGTCCCACACCATCGAAACCTGATCTTGCTAGGGACGACTGTAAGACTGCTAAACCTCATGATTCTCTTCCGCCTCCGGCTCCGCGTACCGCTTCGCCCTTTCCGTCCCGCACCCAGGGACGCGGCCGTTCCCTGGGACGCTCCTCCACCCCCGATCGAAAACGACGATCCACCTCCCAACCCCAACACAGGGGACGTGACAATTATTAACATTCCGCCTCCCCCACAAGCTGTAGGGGGAACGCCTTCGATATCACGCCAAAGCCTGGCGGACGCTAACCTCCGACCCAGTGATCCTTTCCATTGTTTTCGACAGCTTCAAACCAAAGTTTTCCCCACAACCTCCGGTGCAACATCCACCATGTGATATGGAATACCATCCTCCGCTCCACTTCGAGCAGAATTAACATCCCTCCTCCGGAAGGAAGCTTTTCGAATTGTGATACCTCCGTTCACTCCGGGTTTTTACAGCAGCATTTTTCTTTGCGAAAAGAAAATGCGCGGAACACGCCTTATTTTTACCTAAAACCACTCAACCAATTTGGTCTCCATCCACACTTTTAAATGGATACAGTATCTTCATTTGAGAATCTCTACAGCCCAACGATTGGACAGTTTCCCTCGACCTGGCGGATGCATACCTTCACATTCCGCTTCATGCCTCTGTCCGCCGCCTAAACTGTTTTCTCCTCGACTGAACCGTCTTCGAGTTTCTTTGCCTTCCGTTTGGCTTAAATGCCGCCCCACGAATATTTACTATGGTTCTGTGGCCGGTTCTTGCCTACCCCACCAACAAGGCATCCGCATCCACGCCTTCCTCAACGACCGTCCCCTTCCTCGTTTGCATCCACTAACACTGGCTGCCAACCTACGCACCACCATGTCTCTTTTTCACCAAAGTCCTTCGTGTTCCTAGGAATATTCTTCGACCTCCGCACGGCTTCCGTCATGCCATCCCCGGAACGAATAGAAACCCACCTCACTTCTGCCTGATCCTTTCTACACAAACCACTCCACACATTCCAAGACCTTGCCTCCGCTATCGGGACTACAGACTCTTTCGCAGACCTCGTTCCATACGGAAGGTGGATGGCGCGCCGCCTGCACCATTATTGTTCTCTACATTGGGGTGACCCTTGGTTAGCTATGACGCTTCCACCTCAACAACTTGGCCCATCCTTTCCACCCGGCACATTCACATGGTGGATGAACATTTTCAATCTCACTGCAACAGTTCCCCTCCACGAGCCACCTCCCCAAATCCACCTTTTCACGGACACATCCCAGACAGGCTGGGGAGTCCACTTCGACAGCCTCACAATCTCGGGTTGCTGGTCGACCGACGTAACAGATCACATCAACCATCTAGAACTGTGCGCAGTCCTCCTAGGCCTACAACACTTTCAAAAACACGAGACAGAACCAGTGGTACAAGTCCACATAGACAACACCATAGCTATTGCTTACCTCCAGAAGGGAGACGGAACGCGCTCCCTATCCCTGCACCATGTCACCTCCCAAATTTTTCGATTCTGCATCCACCACCGCATTTGCCTCCTGCCCCTGCACATTCCGGGATCAATGAATGTAATAGCGGACTCTGTCTAGCCACAAACCACCTACCAGCGAATGGACGCATCACTCCACAGTCTGCCACAGTTCGTTCCTCCTTTGGCAATGACCAATGGTAGACCTCTTTGCCACGAGGTTCAGTGCTAGACTTCCCCTGTTCGTCAGTCCTTTACCAGAACCCCGGGCGTGGGCCATGGATGCTCTAACCTCGAATTGGAACCAACTTCATACATACGCCTTTTCCCCTCCTCGCCTCCTCCCTCTTATTCTGCGCAAAATCGCCAGTTGTCACGAACGCTTTCTCCTAATCGCACCGAACTGGCCAGCCGCAGCATGGTTTCCACTGCTTCTCAGCCTCCTTATCGACTCTCCTCGCCAGCTACCACCTCGATCGGACCTCCTGTTCCAGCACAACGGCCTGATTCACCATTCCAACCGTCAGGCGTGGCTACTATCATCCAGCTCCTCCGTGCAACAGGCGTTCTTGTGGACGAGGCCGTCCGTATTGCTTCACGGGCTGTCCGTTCCTCTACCAATAAAATATACGACAGCCACTGTTTCCAGTGATATTGCGCAGAATAAGAGGGAGGAGGCGAGGAGGGGGAAAGGCGTATGCATGAAGTTGGTTCCAAAGAGGTCCAACAATGATGCAGGAACTTGCAACATTGGAAAGGCTATTGTATTAGTCAGTGAAACTTGGGTTTGTGCAGCTGTACCATATGCCGATACATTCCTTATCGCATACCACAAACAACACCCACACCTTAATGGGTGCATGTGGCTATTTCGTGAGATTTTGTAAGGCAGGCGTGTGGATAGTGGTAACCAATCATCCACTCCCAATGCATCATCCCACGCATCATCCACTCCCAATGCAGCAAATCAATAATATGTATGAGGAAGAATGACCCCGATAAACATTTGGTGTTCTACCAGGATGGCTGCCACAGTCAGCATCCTTATTGTTTTCTAAACACATAATAATTCTTAACCACACATAAACTAGCTACTTAAAGTGATAGAAAATCCAAAATACCAGTGTTAACTGGTTGATTTTGGTTTTTATTGCCTGTTTAAAATACACATTACCTTTTTTTAATAGCATTCTCCTTCCCAATGCTGTTCAATTCTAGAGAAAATAAATTGAAGATCCTTCCGGTTCGCTACCTACTGCGCAGGTCTACTGACATGAAGACAGTGGGATGTCTCCCAGAAGCGACTTCCATAATTTCAGTGACAGGAATGTTACTATAATGAGCCCAAGAAGTGGAGATAGGCCAAAGTTCGTGGGCTGTTACTGCGCAGTCTCCTTCATATAAAAGTCGAAGGAGCGGTAAAACTTGGATTAATATTGTCAAGAGTGAGAGTCTTGTTAGTAAGTGCCAAATCAGTATTTCAAGAGCAATGTCTGAGGTGCAATGTGACATAATGGCGCCCGAACCAAAGGATAGTAACTCCAGTGAACTATTTTGCATCGATACACCGGAGACAGAAATGTTTCCTTTGTTCTGACTACCGAACTCAAAATAGCGACTGAAATGACATTTGTGAAACTGGATGAGGATCACGCTGTTCGGGACAATCAGGATCGTGTGCGAGCACGCAGAACAGCCACTGTATCACCAGATTCAACATGGCAATCATCGGAGATCAAGTGACAGACATCAGTAGTGATGCCGCCTTGTTTTTCTTTTTAATTTCCAGTGATGATGGACTCTACGGCAATGATAAGTGGCAACAGAGTCAGGAGTACATGCCGGCCGCCAAGCTACCACTGTGGATTTATCCGCCACTATTCATTTACAAAGATTTGAGTAGGAAGAGCTGGAAGCCTACCGTCCGAAAGCATACCGCTGACCTGAAATAAAGGCACCACCCAACGAGCTTTGGGAAGAGAAGTGGACCGATGGGGTAGGCAAGCTGAGCAGACGATGGGCTTAAGTGGCCGCATACCAGACGAGCTGGTTAGGGAGATTTCAGCTGTGCTGGGCCCAGCCGGGTAGTTAAAGCCGGATTCCAGTATGGGTGATGGGGCGGCACCGCCGATCCAGTCTGTTCCACTGAAATCAGAATCCATTGCATACAGATGCTTTTTCCCATCCGTTTTGACTCACTGACGCTAGCCAGTATGGTAAAGATGATCATCGTTCCTCACTGGCCACTGAGTGGACTGTAGTGCGATGTGTCAACGTGCTGAACAGACTTATCACCCAGACCACAACGGAACAGTTTTTGGACAATATCTTTGAAATAGTGATCAATTAGCGTGTAGGGTTACAAGGTGTGGGTTGGAGGGGAGGCAAGGACGAGACATTACAAGGAAATGAGCCCTTCTTTTTATACATGAGCGTCTCATCGGGAGAGAAGGAAAATGGAAGGCAATTTTTTGTGTTTTTTTTGCTGTTGTTGCATCCGCCTCTTCTTGCCACCTCTCCCTCCTGTCTTTTCACTCTTGTAGCAGGTCCCAACGAGTAGTTTACCTAGCGAGCAGTTTACCAAGTGAGTAGTTTACCTAGCAGTCAATTTTGTAGTATTTCATGGCCTATACTCATCATTTAGGCCACAAAATTTAGGATTACAATATTTGTTGCATAGGTTGTCTGCCGACTCCTACGGGATGATTAGGTATATTGCCAAAACTTTTTTTCTTTTCTTCTATCTCCTTATAATAGCATGCCAATGAACCTTTGTATTGCGCCTTTCTACATTGGACTGTGTACCATAGTGTGATATTTAAACCCTATTTTGTTGGACTGTAACCTTATGCATAGAGTAAAGTTGTGGAGCTAGTGACCCATTCGGATGTTGAGCTGAAATGTAGCTGGCTTCGGGCCCTCGTAGTAGAGCCGAATGTGCAATTTGGTCCCCCTTCTTCCCATCCCCCGTTGAGCCCTTTCATGTATGAACTTTCTCTGCATGGGTCAGTGCGATGCTATACGCCCGTTAAAGTGATCGGCAAGCTATGTCTGGTGAGTCTGTGTGTACATCTGTAGCATGCTGTAAATGATTTGGGGAATGGGCTGGCAACTGGCCGGCTAGTTTATCCTGATTATTTAATGCAAACTGCTGGTGCACGGTGACACGAGAGAGAAGCATGCTGGTTCTGTTGTGCAGAGGCGCTTGCATCTATCAGGTTGCCGTTACTTTCGACCCTGCTTTTAAGTATCGCAACCAGTGGTCGGCAAGAAAAAGGTTTATTTTCTGGGCAGTCTTGATCGACCAACCCGGTTTTAAATATGTTTTCGCAGCCAGTCTGGGTCTGAGTGCGGTTTAATGGTATGCAGTGCATTGCATGTTTGTAACTGCAGGGAGCATTGGCCGTGGAATTGGGCGTTATGGTTTTGTTCGAGGATCCTTGGCAGAGCATTCCCTTTCTGCATTATGTGTTCCCCTCTCTCCATTTGTCTTCCTACGTTTTTCTTTCCCTTCCTCTCCCCCCCCCCCAACACTTTCCCTTGTTTCTCCCTTGTGCTATGTCAGTTTTATGACTCCAGAGTTTACGCTAGCCGAAGCTCAGTTGGGTTGCCAATGTAATGATTGTAATGAGGAGGGCGGCTGGATGTCTGCCATGAGAAAGGTAATGTTATGTCTGATTGGGATGTAGCGATTCGTCAAGCGGGCAAAAAATGTGAGGTTGCTCGACTAATTACCCCTTGGTTGACTTTGGTAGTTTGCGATGACATTGTTCTGAATGAGTGCATCTTGCGTGGAAGAGAGAGCCTGTGTGAAAGAAGTAATAGACGCTCGAACGCAGGTAGGTGAGCTTTGGTACCAAAATAAAAGAAGACTTACAAATGTTAACGAAGTAGTGAAAAATTGTGCAGTAAGTGAGTAATTCAAATTTCCTTCGAACTATTTATTACTTGTTACGATGGCACCTGTAAGCCTCTGTCTCCTAACGCCTCCCAGCAACCAACTAACGCCACTTGTGTTCGGGCGCCACTTGCTGGGTTCGAACCTCCTTTCTGCCCGGATAGCATTCCCCAAATGAAGTCCAAAAAACTATAACTGCAAATGATCTGATGTTTTGAATTTCCGTTTCTTGGCAGAACTGCTTCTGGCGTGCATGTTTAACGTTGCTGAATGGTTGAGAACTGGGTACGAATTAGAGGTGGGCGTGGGTCGGGTAAACCACGGTTCGGGTCGGTTCCAAAAAAAAATAATAATTACTGCATTTTGCAGGTAGCTGCGGTTATAAAATTAAAATTATGAACGGTTACGGGTAAAGCGCGGGTAAACTGCAGCAAAAATAAATAACCGCGTGTCATACAAAGTGTGAAACTATCGTGGCTATTTGCTTTTTTTCTTCGATTTACTTCACCACTAGATGAATGCAAAGCCAACTGAGAAAGAAACTACAAGACCGGAAGTCGCCATCAATAGCAAATCAAGCCTACAAACAGCAAATGCACACATGAGGAGGAGGAAAGGGCGCATGCCGTTAAATTTTTTTTAAACTTATTTTTAACTACTAAAAAAAAACATTAAATTGTATTGAATTGAATTTTATTGAGGGTAATGGCCCGAAGCCATGCACTAAATTACTGACTAACAGCAGAACCAGATGAATGCATGAATACAGGAATACAGGAATACAAGAATGAAGGAACTTAGGAATAAATCCAACAGGACGCTGCAAAGAGACATGACCACGAAAGCAATCAAACTGCAAGCTACCTCAAACAGCCCCACAATGTGACACCCGTTTGCTTGTCACATGGCAAAAGGCAGCAATCGCACGGAAGTGGGCCAGCGTCGCTGGCACGTGAGGAGCTACGCTAAGTGCCTTTAGCAAGTCGAACCCCAGATCAAAGGCACGAAGGTATTTGCATCGGAGCCTGTGCCACTGCGTGCACTCAAGAAGGAAGTGACAACTGTCTCAGCCGCACCACATTCACACAACGGACTAGGAGCCCAGCCCACGCGGAAGGCGTGGCTTCTGAAACAAGAGTGGCCCGTGCATAGGCGAGACACCATACCACCCCCGCCACCACCCAACCCCCCCCCCATGAGGGGGGGGGGCATGATGTTCCGGTCAATCCCATAGAGAGTCCTTCCAGACAACCCATTCGCCAACGCAGACTGTAATTGACGGTCCAGCCAAGTGCTGACAACCACATGTAGATTCTTAGCCGTGTAAGGCACAGTGATAGTGTTCAAGTGGGACAGATAGCCGCTTCGCGCAAGCTCATCCGCCATCTCGTTGCCATGAAGATTAGAGTGCCCAGGGACCCAATCCCGTGCCGCTGAGCTTGAAAGAATTTCCACGCTATCTCGTAAACTACCGGGTTTGATAAAGCCAACGTTTCAAAACACCACCTCAGAAATTGAATGCCAGAGGCAGAGGCAGAGTCTGAACACACTACGAAATGGGGCAGCTGGAGGTCCAGAGCAACATCCAAAGCTATAGCCACTAACTCACCAGTAGAACTGGAGGTCAGATTCGGGAGAAAATTACTCTGACAATACTTCAGAGCCGGAACAAAAATGCCTACCCCGCCCGCCAAAACATCACGACAGAAGGATGCATCGCATTGAAGAACAAAAAATAATAATCACCTAAAGAAAGGCGTTTGTTGAATTATAACAATCAGTACCTTCCTAAAGCACAGAATAGAGCGAACAGAACATACCACTGTTAGAGACAGTTTGGCTCCAAACTTGACAACGTGCGTGCGCAATGATGTTGTGTCAGCCGTTCAGTACCTTCCTGAACTACAATGCAGCTCAACAAGCTCAGCAGAATATTCACTACGTCATACCTTCACCGTGACCAGACCTGGCTAATGGATTTCACCAGGATTGGCTACTAGATGTGACCAGGCGAGAGCAATGCCAAATTGCGAACCATCTCAGAAAAGTGGTTTGCTGGGGTGGAGGTTTGAGCATGCGCGACGTAACAGTTTTGACGTAACAGATTCATCGCTGACGATGTTGACGTCAATCAAGCCGCATCAACATGGATATTACCAGGGAATGTGCCTAACTGTCACCAACAGTGGTGCGTTTGGTTCGCTCTGTTTGGTCGTTTAGGAAGGTACCGTATGTCTTCGTGTGGCTTTCTTTTGTTTCCAACATCCCCCCATAATCAATGCCTTTATTAGAGCTTTATTTAGCGGTTAACCGCAGGTAAACCGCGTTCGGGTCGGGTTGGATTTTATTATAGCTCAGATTTGCGGTTTCGGGGCGGTTCGGTTGTCAGTTCAGACGTTGCGATGCCCTGCAGGTCGGTTTCCACTTCTGAAAATGCGGGCAATTTCGGTTCCCAAAATTTGGACCCACGCCCACCTCTAGTGCGAATGTGATCATATGGCCGTGCCGGCCAATGAGTGAACAGAATTCGTTGGGGGTGGGAGGTGGCATGCTAACAGGGTCAGTCATTCGGTACCTTCCTAAACGACCAAATAGAGCGAACCAAACGCACCACTGTTGGTGACAGTTAGACACATTCCCTGCTAATATCCATGTTGATGCGGCTTGATTGACGTCAACATCGTCAGCGATGAATCTGTTGCCAGCAAAACTGCCAGCAAAACCCATTGTTTGCTGCGTTCCTTGACCTGTCTAAGGCCTACGATCGAGTTAACCACAGTACACTGTGCCATATTCTGATCAAACGTGGGTTACCCAGGTGGTGTGTGGGTACTCTGTGGCAGTGGCTTCGATCACAGCAAATGCTTGTGAGATGGGGCTCGTCCTTGTCACGGCGGTTTGGAGTTTCGAATGGTGTTCGTCAGGGAGGAGTATTGTCTCCATTACTGTTTAACATCTATATTGATGAACTACTCACAAAACTCCAGGACGTCGATGCTGGAATTATTTTTGGAGGACTTAAGATCAACCACCTGTGTTACGCAGATGACCTGGCTCTTCTCTGCCCCTCTGCTAAAGGCTTGCAACTTT
The DNA here is from genome assembly GCA_023313725.1 of Lithobius niger. Lineage (NCBI taxonomy): Eukaryota > Metazoa > Arthropoda > Chilopoda > Lithobiomorpha > Lithobiidae > Lithobius > Lithobius niger. Next base: position 10,124 of record JAHWFP010018864.1, read on the forward strand.
TGCTAGACTGCTGTGTCAACGTAGGAACGTCCCTTGATCTTAAATTTAACCCTACTAAATCTGTCAGCCTTTTCTTCCCTGCACGTAGTGGCATTCTTAGAAATCTGGAGCCCCCTACTGTTGCTTTAAATGGTAATCCTTTATTATATGTTCAGCAGGTGAAATACCTAGGCACGGTAATCTCGCCAGACCTAAGAGATGACAATGATATTCTAAATCAGCGTAGAAATACCTGTATTAGGGCAAACACGATCCGTAGGTGGTTTTGTGGTTGCAGCCAGGAAGTTGTGGCCACTGCATATACTGCTTATATGTCACAAATCTATGGCATGCAACTGTGGACAAACGGTTCTACCCAGTGCCTGAACAGCCTCAGAGTGTGCTACAACAACGGCTTACGATTCTTGTTTGGCTTGCCCACCTGGAGTAGTGCCAGTATGTTGTTTGCTACGAAGGGTGTCCCTAGTTTTGGGGAAGTCCGCAGACAGAGGGCTTATGCATTCCTGAGCAGGCTGTACTCCTCGGCAAATTCTATCGTGAGGGCAGTTGTGGACTCAAGTCTCTCTACTGTCAGGGAAACCCTGTCCTCTATGTGGGAATTACTTCAGTGGAGGCCATGAAAGTGGTTCAAGTGTTTTTATTGTTTGTCGTTGTTGTACTTTAGTGTTTTATTGTATATTTTTGTTTTACTTTGTAATGTCAATTATATGGACCCTTGCTGGTCTGAAATAAAGTTAAAAGTTTAAAAGTTTAAAGTTTAAAGTTTATGTCGCGCATGCTCAAACCTCCACCCCAGCAAACCACCTCCCTGAGATGGTTCACAATTGGCATTGCTCTCGCCTGGTCACATCTATTAGCCAATCCTGGTCAAATCCATTAGCCAGGTCTGGTCGCGGTGAAGGTATGACTTATCGAATACTCGGCTGAGCTTGTTGAGCTGTGTTGTAGTTTAGGAAGGTTCTGAACGGCTGACGCAAATCACTGCGCACGCATCAAGTTTGGAGCCAAACTGTCTCTAACAGTGGTGCGTTCTGTTAGCTCTGTTCGGTAGTTTAGGAAGGTACTGACACGGTACCTTCCTAAACGACCAAACAGAGCGAACCAAATGCACCACTGTTGGTGGCAGTTTGGCTCATTCCCTACTAATATCCGTGTTGATGCGGCTTGGTTGACGTCAACATCGTCAGCGATGAATCTGTTTTGTCAAAACTGTTAGCTCGCGCATGCTCAAACCTTCACCCCAGCAAACCACCTCCCTGAGATGGTTCGCAATTTGGCGTTGCTCTTGCCTGGTCACATCAATTAGCCAATCCTGGTCAAATCCATTAGCCAGGTTTGGTCGCGGTGAAGGTATGACGTATCAAATACTCTGCTGAGCTTGTTGAGCTGTATTGTAATTCAGGACGGTACTGAACGGCTGACGCAACATCACTGCGCACGCGCGACGTCAAGTTTGGAGCCAAACTGTTACTAACAGTGGTGCGTTCTGTTCGCTCTGTTCGGTGTTTTAGGAAGGTACTGATAGTCTCTAACAGTGGTGCGTTCTGTTCGCTCTGTTCAGTGCTTTAGGACGGTACTGATAGTATTCACATTTACAAGAATAAAACGTGGATTAATATCGCCAAGAGTGAGAGTCATCTATCGTACGTAATAAATCGGTATTTCGTTTGCAATGTCCGACGTACTTCATGACATATTTGAAGTTTTCTAACAACATTTTGTACAATGATAGAATTCTCAGCGGTCGCAGCTGTGGAACAATGCCAGAATTCTTGGCGGCGGTGCCTTGGAGGCAACCTTAACAGCGGCGGTGGCGGTGATGCGTGGCGTAGCTTAGTGGTTCACACCTCTGCAAAAATGCCGTTCTATCTATCTCTATGCTAACAAATTACATACCTGTTGGGCCGTATTTCTTTTGTATTTTGCTTGAATAAAATTAAGATTATCTTTTATTTGTATAGCTGCTCCTTGTATCAATAGTTTGTATCACAAGCAATGGATGGCGGACCTTTGAAATATGTCATCCACTTTCCACTTTGTAAACATTGGCGCCAATTGGCCAAACACGTGTAGTTGTGTTTTAGCAGGGAGATTTTAGAAACATGGATGACGAAGACGATGGAGGTGGAAGTTTGGTGGGTTCGCTCAAACTTTCTGACTTTAGCGAAACGGAGGTACAAAACGTTACACATTTTTGACTACACTGATTTTACGATGTTTAGTTTTTAATATTCCCAGGAAATTTGCAGGCAAAGAGAAGCGTTCGACGTAAGGGCCACAGTGTATGGAAGTGTAACATTGTGTAACCGTAACCACGTTAACTAATACGAGAACTTTTTTTTTTAAACTTGATTTTGTAAATAATAGTAACTAACCTTGATTGCTTCAGCATTGTGGATGTGAGTCAACAATTTAAATACTTACAACCGAAAACCAACAGTTCTTTGTTTTGGTAGGCCTGTCTTCGTATGTAAAGAGATAGTTGAGTTGACTAAAGAGTCCAACGACGCGTCAAATTAATCCAACCAAAACTATAACTTAAGAGAAGCCGCCAAGTGTCCAAAGAGGGTCGGCCTTTGAAAGTAGTGATATCATTCACCCAGGGAAAGGCCACAAGGTTACGCTTAATCCGCTTTGCCTTCTTTAATTTCTGTGTCCGCCTGCTTTCATAAAGACACCTGTTAACCATTTCAATAGCGTTGCCCATATTCTAAACACAGCATCCGCGTTCCAGATTCTTCGTCATCCAATAGGCTGATGTAGGAAAATCATTGCGCTGCTGTGAATGGTGTTGTTCCAGTTTTAATATACTGCTATTTTCTTTATATTGCTCGGAAGATTCTGCATGGCTGCATCTAGGAGCTGAAAAGGTGAAAAGGCGCCTTTAAGCTCAGGACAGTCCCAGCAGGGATGTTTTTAAAGTCAGCGGTTTGCGACTCGCTGTCACGAGCACCTGCTCGCGCCAGGAATTGGTGTCCCTTTCAGGCACTGTGTTTGTCTTTCCTGGTGTGCCTTACGCTGCGCGCATGCGCTGGCGTACACAAATCAACATTATTGAGCGCAATTTTTGTCCATTCCGACAGTTTAATGTTGATGTTTTCTTCGTTAATGGACCCACCTGATTTCAACGATTTGCAAAGATTTTTTCTGCTTTAACGAATTTTCACCAGTTACAGTTAAAAAAACACTGTCCACTAGTGAGCAGCCTTTTTACATCCGACAACAATTAAGCACTGACAACAATTAAATCTTGTCTACTTAGCGGCGATTGGCCTACTACTACTCTTCAACGTATGGTTGGCTGTACATGTTAAAACTGTTCTCTAAAATGTGTTTATTTATTGGGTATTGTATTTCTGGTTACCTGCAAAAATTAATTTCTAGTTGCCGGCATGGAAATATCCACTACCTAAAAGATTTGTCGTGCACCTATCCACTTGGAACATAGCGCCGAATATCCACTACCTGTAAATTTTTGCATTCCTTTCCAAAGGATGCTGTTTACTCTGGGGGATTTAAACTCCTTAAGAGCCGACCTGCTCTGCATCCCATTTGCATATGTCCAAGGGTAGACCTCCATAAATGGTGTTAAGGCGATGGCCAGCCATCTCTTTTCCTCCAGCCTCTTGCTTGTTCACTTCGCTGTTTCCCTCTTGCTCTTCGATATATCCTTGTCGCGGAAAGATCCTTCATACGCTAGATGTTCAAACTCGCTATCTAAGACTGTTCGGACAGTTGGCGGGGTTGGGGTTTCTAAGTCTCTTACCTATTGGTTGTTGCACCAGAACAATAGCTCTACTCCTCCCGCTCGCCACAAGCATTTCTAGCAAGGTTGGATAGTTGGCGAGCTCATGCGCTAGTTGGCCAATGGGGTGACTGACCTAAGTAGTTGGGGTTGAGGGGAACCAGCAGCAGTGCTGTCACTGCTGAAACTGTTGGATACAGAACTGTACAATCTGACGCTCTGACGTTGACATTTATTCAATTCATCGTATTGCAGATAACCATAATCACTCCTGGCTAAAAAAAAAATTAAAGAAGAGGGCAGTGCGCCAAGTTTGCTGGCAAATAGGCTTAACCTTGGCGGCCTTTCCCTGTGTGGAGTCATTACTTGTGACACTACAATACAACCGACGAAATAAAAAACACTACACCCTGGTTGATGATATAACTACTTTCAAAGGCTGACTCTTTTTGAAACTTGGCGGCTTCTACCAGATTTGGTCTCCATGGATCACAACTTTCATAGGACTGAACGTACCAAAGGTCACACCGTCCTGTCTTCATGTCTATCTTTTTTTTTCTGGAGGAATTTTGTGTCTATAAATTTCCACACTGATAATTGAATCGTATGTAGTTGATAATAACAATTAATGTATAATCTCATCTACTTGGTGGAGAGACACTAGCGTGTGGCCAGATTAATCAGCAAACTTTGCTCATTAACAAGACTTAGGCTACTTTAAAAAAAATTACTACGCTACTTGTTCTGCATTTTGTGTCCAACTCTTTGCAATGACAAGACACTCAGTTTCTTAGTGAACTTTGTTGTTTTTGTGCGATTGATTGATTGATATTTTATTGAGCTTATTGGGCTTTCCACCATTCGCTCACTATACTACGTGCTAACTTCTAACCAAATGCATGACAAGAGGCCAAGATCCCCGGCTTCCCCCACACCCGCCTAGTCAGAATGCTTCGGGAGCAGGAAGAAGAGGAAAGACAAGGAGACACATGTCAGTTAGACGTCAAAATATTGGGTCGCCCTGCAAATGTACCCAATCGCCCTATGCACAGTGGCCCCCCCCCCCCCCCCCCCCCCCGATGAATGTGGTGGGACCACCAGAGCCACGAGCAGGGGGTCCTCCCCACGACTAACGAATCGCCTGTGCAACACCCACCGGGGGCATTCCAAGAGAAAGTGCCTAACGGTCTCATCACCCTGCCCACTTACGCAATGGGCCGACCTAGCCCAGCCAAACCGAAACATATGGGCCCGCAGTTGAATGTGCCCAGTGCGAAGCCTTAACATCAAACCTGCATCCTTGCGCGAGAGACCATCTAGAAGCCGCGGGCACGCCGTAGACGGATGTAAACCAAACAACTGTCGGCCAGTGGTGCCAGAGGCCCAGTCAATGCTCCACTCTTCTCTGAAAGCCCTATCATAAGCCGGATGCAGATGCCGAAGGCCGAGAGCGAAGCAAATCGCATTGCAGCCCCCACCGGAACCACGCTTAGCTAGGCTGTCGGCCAACTCATTCCGCAAAACATACTGAGACCGCAGGGTAAAGGATCGCGGACGCAGCCGCACCACCCCACACCCAGGATGCCCTCGGATGGAAGCATCCCGACCCTTGACAAAGTAGGGAGGCCCCCATCCCAGGTGCATCTAGCAAGTCACGGGTACTCTGAGCCAGAGACATGTAATCTGCCAGGATGCGTCCCAAAAGGTTCACCCGACCCCTTTCAATAGCACGCAGGCAAATTCTGGCCAGCAGCTCCTTTGCCCGGACCTGCACTGGGAGTTCACCCGTTACAACCAAAAGAGCATTAACAGGTGTGGATGGACACCCCGAGGCCACCCGAAGGCTGTCGTTAAGCGAAATCTGAACACTACTGAGGGCCGATTGCGAACTAACCAAGACCGGAATGTGAAAGTCCGCGCACGAGTCCAAATACACCTTGAAGAAGCTGACCAGAGCACCACGCTTAGCGACCGACTTATTGCTGACAAGGGACCTCAGTACATTCAGTTGCGTCGACAGATTTTCCCTGACAGCTGCTGCATCGTGAGTCCAACGAAGCTCAGGATCTATCCAGAACTCCAAATATCTGACTTTAAGTGACGATCGGACCAGGGTACCGCCAACCGTAATGGACCTCTCACAAACAGGGCAACGACGGAAGATCAATATCTCCGTTTTCGCGCTAGAGAGTTGCAATCCCCGGGCCGCCAGAGCTCTAGAACCACTGCCAATCGCAGCTTCAAGCCCCGCAAGGATCGACGGCAAGTCCTTCCCAGTAAGCCAGACTGCAACGTCGTCCGCATAAGCCACTACATTAAGTAATTGCCCCAACTCCACCAACACGGAGTTGATGGCAACAGCAAAAAGCACCGGGCTGAGGCAACTGCTCTGGGGTAGCCCGCCATCTGTCGTCCTAACCCCAGACCAGACACCCCTAACCCGAGTAGCAAAACTGCGCCGACCAACAGCGACAACACAGCTGCCTTAACCTTCACACTGATCGTCATATCCCCTAGTGCGTGTTCCACCCAGGCCATGTCGACCATATCATAGGTCGCCCTGATGTCCAGGAACACGGCAACCACAAAGCTGTCATTGATCCAAGCCTCACGGATGCCGGACTCCAAGAACAACATTGCGTCCTGGGCACTGCGGTGCCTATGGAAGCCAAACTGCGCATTAAACATTTTGCCAGTCTTCCGGTCTGCCAAACCAGACGCTTGACAACCATCCTCTCGTACACCTTCCGCACACAGGACAGAAGGGCAATGGGACGATACTCCTCATTACCACCGAGCGCACTTTGCCCCTGCCCACCACTGGACACAAAACAGAATAATATCCAAGTCTGTGGAACGGGGACGCCATCAAATCGACTCTGAAAGAAACCAAGCAGCTCCCACACCTGTCTGCATCCAGGCACCGGAGGTCATCATACGAGACTCCCTCAATACCGGACTTGCTACACGACCGGCAAGAGCTCAATCCCGCCGAAAGTTCCAGCATGTCAAATGCGGAGTCCAACCCCTGCGACCCGGAGTAGTCTCCTCCCCCCACAGAGGGAGGGGGTGGCTCCCTAGGGGAGTCAAACACCCCTGCAAAATTAGAATTAAAGACTTCGACCATAGCCAAACCCCTGAGAACTTCTCCTGCCTGACCACAAACCCAGGCTACGGTGGAACGAGAATCCTGCGGTTGGACCAAGGCCCACACCCGAGAGAGCGGCAGCCCCCGCGACACCTGGTCGCATAACCTTGCCCCAAATTGAGCCTTTTCCCTACAGAGAATGAATCGAGTTTCCTGAGCAATGCCCAAGTATTCAAACCACCTGTGGTCACACTTCAACAGCATAAAACCGTTGCCATGCCCTCCGCCTCTCTCGGACCGCCACCACACAGACCGGTGTCCACCAGGCCACCCTTTTCCCTGCCCACCGACAACTCTTCCTCCCACTCCTCCCTCTAATCCATTTACTGACCTACAGGGCGAAGTCCCCAGAGTCGACCACCGGACGACCAGACCGCACAACCCGATCAAAGACCCGCCTCCCTCCTCCCTCCAGGGGAGTTTGAATAACATCTCTGTAATGTGTGGTGCAGTGGCAACCCGGACCACTGCACTGTGACTGAGGTTGGCGCTAATGACCAAGTTGTCGACGCGCCATTAAGCCTCAATCCCCCCCCCTCCCCCCACGTCAAAGCTACAGTAAAGTGGTCACTCCCCAAAGGTCAGTAGAGACCTCAAAGGAGGACCGCTGCCTCTTGCAACAATGTATTATGACAAATAAGTACTGAAATGATGAAAAACTATTTTTAGAAAAAGCATTTCCTCATACAACTCTACCTGTCTGCCGAAATTTAGATTTGGCAACCTTGCATAATGAGCTGCACAGGTGTCTTTTTACCCTATGAGAATTAACATGTGAGCCGTCGAATTAGGTAGCCAGTACTGTAAATCGTGTATTATAAGTCCAGTTGAAGCTAAAGCCCACCCCCTAAAATGCCGTAAAGTCAAAATCATGAAGTGGCCCATCCCCCAAATTATCGTTTTTCTACGAAAAATTACCTAAAAGTTATATGATGTGAATAAAGATAGAACTGCTTGCTATGTTTACTGGCCCCTTCGCCCTCCCTGTAGTAATAGTGGACTCTTCCTTTAGCTCCTAGCACCTGCACAAGGCATCTCTCACCTAAGCCTTCTCTCTTCTTCACAGCAATTAAAAGGATGTAGAAATTAGTCTTTCAGAGATCATTCAAAAGCATCAAATTTTTTGTAATAGATGTCCAGAAAGGTTAGAAAATTGATAATGATTGATTTAAAGCCCAGCACCCTATTTTTGCCAAATTACCTGCATAAGCCCATGGGCGTTTAATCGACGATTTACGGTAACACAAATCAACATTATTGAGCGCACTTTTTGTCCATAAAGGACACATTCGGACAGTTTAATGTTGAGGTTTTCTTCGTTAAATGGCCCACCTGATTTCAACGATTTGCAAAGATTTTTTCTGCATAAACGAATTTTCACTAGTCACAGTTAAAAAACACTGTCCGTTAGTGAGCCGCCTTTTTACATCCGACGACAACAATTAGCACTGACAACAATTAAATCTCGTCTACTTAGCGGCGATTGGCCTACTACTACTCTTCAACGTATGGTTGGCTGTACATGTTAAAACTGTTCTCTAAAATGTGTTTATTTATTGGGTGTTGTATTTCTGGTTACCTGCAAAAATTAATTTCTAGTTGCCGGCACGAAAATATCACTACCTAAAAGATTTATCGCGCACCAATCCACTCGAGACATAGGGCCGAATATCCACTACCTGTAAATTTGTGCATTCCTTTCCAAAGAATGCTGTTTAATCTGGAGGATTTAAACGCCCTGCTCTGCAACCCATCTGCATGTCCAAGCGTAGACCCTCCACAAATAGTGTTGTGGCGATGGCCAGCCATCTCTTTTCCTCCAGCCTCTGGCGTGTTCACTTTGCCGTTTTCCTGCACTTCGATGTATCCTTTGCACCAAAAGATCCGTCATCTGCAAGATGTTCCTTGGCACATAAGAAGATCCTTCGCCCGTAAGACGATCCTTCCCCCGTATGACGATCCTTCGCCCGAAAGATCGGAATTCTGGCAAACCTTCTACCTAATCATCATGACTTGCCCGAAGAAATCGACGGCACCCACCGTTAAATCATCGTCCACCTTCGCCCTAAAGCTTAAGAAGGACACGATATACGATGCTCTGCTAACATGAGTGATTCGGCTGAATTCCACCCTCAACGCCATCTGCTTCCTGCCCTTTTCCTCCAAGGCCGCCTCGGCCTCGTCCTTCCAAACGGCAACCAAGCAAGCTTTTCCCCGGATAAACCGACGTTTCCACACAACTCGAAGATTAATGCATCACTACTCGATCTAGAAGACAGCCGGGAAACCATCTTGGCGTCGCCTTCCTCCGACTGGCTCCCGCTTCCCTCACGCTAATACGACATTGGCTACCGCTCCATCGGCTGCCTGTGCGTCTATCTCTCTCTGCCAGGCCTACTGTCAATCGCTCTCGCTCTGTCTGGCCTGCCGTCCTTGACCGGCCATCACTGCAGCTTCAAGCCGTCCCATCTGTCATTTTCAGCTCCCTTTCCAAGCATCGTCGCAAACTTTTCCAAACTGCCAACCTCCGTTGCTGCCATTCAGGCCACCAGTCACTGACCATTACTCACCGTTGCTAACTCTTTCTTCACTGCCTGCTGTTCCTTGTCAACCACAGTTTGCAGCTCTTTCGAACCATCGCCCACCTCCGCTGCTCTCCCTCGCCAGGCAGAGCTGCATCCCTTCACGACTTCGTTCGCTGCCTTCTGACCCTCAACAGCCGTCATTTATAGCTCTGCTTACCCTCCCGCATCGCTACCGCCATTCAAAGCTCTCATCACCGTTCTTCACAGGATGCTACTAACCCTCGTCCATTGCAGCCTGCTGTCCCTCGCCGACCAACCTTCCACCTGCTGTCCCTCGCAGATATTTGTTGCAGCTAGTTCGGACCTGCATCCTTCTCGGCCTCTCGTCCCTCACCAGCCAGTGACACTGCTTCATGCCTGCGGCCTTCGCTGCCTGCTGTTCCTCCACAGCCTTATTTGGCAGCTCTTTTAACCTTCTCCTGCTGCTGCCTGCTGTCCCTCGCCAAAATTCGTTGCAGCTCTTTCGAACCTGCGTTCTTCTTGACCCTCGGTCCCTCACCAGCCAGTGTTTCAACCTCATACTATTGTTCTTCGCTGCCTGCTGTCCCTCTACAACCTTCTTTAGCAGCTGTGCTATCCTGAACCCGTCGCTGCATGCTGTCCCTCGCCGACAATTGTTGCAGCTCTTTCGAACCTTCGTCCTTGACGTGCCGTCTCCGGACTGCCATTGTTACTGACTTAAGCCTTTGTCCTTCACTGCCTACTGTAGCTCATTCGGACCTGCGTCCTTCTTGATTTGCTGTCCCTCGCCAGTCAGTGCTGCACCCTCAAGCCTTCGTCCTTGGCTGTCTGCTGTCCCTCAACAACCTCCCACGGCAGCTCCACAAACCTTCGCCTGTCGCTGCCTGCTGCTCCTCCTGACCTTCGTTGCAACCAGCATTGCAACTTGATGTTTTCGTCCTTCACAACCTTAACTTCTGTCTCCCGCTGATGATCTCCGCGGCTGCTTCGGCTCTTTGTCCTTCACTCATCGTTGACGTCCTTTGACCTACATCCTTTGTCCTTCACCCTTCACCGACCATCATGACAGCATTCTCGGACCTTCGTGCTCGTTACCTGCTGTCTCTCGACGACCATCATCACTGCTCCTTTGGACCTTCATCCTTCGCTGCCCGCTGTCCCTCGTTGGCAATCTTTGCAGCTCTTTCGGACCTTTGTTGCTTGCTGTCCTCGCCGACATTCTTTGCAGCTCCTTCATACCTTCATCCTTTGCCGTATGCTGTCCTTCGCGACATTTATCGCAGCTTCTTCGGTTTGATTGAAGATCCTTTGCCGCCTGCCGTCCTGTTCACATAAATAAGAAAAAAAAAAGCCGGTTTTTAGGAAGGGGACCTTAAACCCTTAAGTCTCTGGGAGTCCTAGACCAGAAATGCCGATGACGTTTGACTACCCATAATATTCTCAAAGTTAGAAGTTAAGTTTAATTATGACTAGTAATTTAGAAATAAGTTCCAAAATAAAAATTCAAGTTTAAACTAGTTACCTTGCCCGGCATGGTAACACTGGGACTGGCAAGACATCTCTGCTCCGACCGCCGTAGTAACCTCTAGCCTTTGAGATCTTGAGCTATGCTATCAAATGCTCTCTGTAGCTGGGTTTTATACTTGCTGCCTGGCTGCAGGGAGGAGGGAAAGCGCGTCCCTGTAGGAGAGTTACTGTTGGAGGGGGGGGGGGGGTAGAGAACCTCTGGAGAGGGAAGGACTGAGGCAGGCCGGCCAAGCTGTCACGCAAGCATGAGGGAGTGAAAGCGCGGATGGACGAGGGAGCTACGCTGCTTTGAGTGGAGGGGAAATTGAATACTGTCTTTTGGTTGGAAGGGAATATCAGCAGCTAGCAGAGCAAAGGGAATTGCCTACTTTTGGGGGCATTAGAGGCCTTGGCAATTGAGTTATGAACTCACAACAACGTGAATATATATTTTTTTAGTGTAAACTACGATGTTAGGCATCGCAAATATTGAAGGAAGGGGGGGGGGACGAAGTTTGTTGCTCAAAATAAAATAAACTGTGTAATAGAAGGAAAAGGCTTTTACTGTACATTCGGATGAGGTTACTATGGTCGGAACCCTGAAATAAAATACAAGATATAACACTAAAATGTCCGGTAAAATAAAAATAGTTGTGTTTGCCATTTTTGAACAAGGTAGAGTCCATGAGAAAAAGTTACATTAATAATTGCTTTAAAAGCAGTAGGCAAAAGATTAAAATAAACCAGCTTGTGTTTGAATGCTAAAACGCATTAAATTAAAGTATTATGGCAGCAGCAAATAATAACAAGAGTGCAGTCGAAGTTTTCATGGTTGCTAAAATCGTCACCTTAATATAGAATAAAAACGTCGAGTACGGGTCCTTTTACATATATGTGGTTCAGTGCCGATTGGCAGCCCCTCCTACAACAACACTAAGCTAGTCGGCTTTATGCCTGTAAGAAATTCGAAATACAAATATAAATATTTACAAGTTTGGTGGAAAACGGCGACGTGAATTGCGAGCGGCGGCGTTCAGTTTGAGCACTTTTTCAAATTGCTGTGAAGATCAAAGTTTTTGATGAAATTTAAAGTTTTGTTTTCACAGAATGGAAGATAAAGTTCAGGGCTATTAAACGGTGAAAACCAGAGTCGATTTAGTCCATTTTCCGTGGAGATACATATTTTTAACCCATAACCGCCTGAAAAAACTTTCAGACCCTTTTTTTAGAGTCCATACGGTACTTGGACCGGTTCTCGGATTCGAACCGGCATTCTCTTGGTTTGGAGCCGACGACGCTGACCACTGGGCTGTGATTGCCTGCTTTGCCCGGGGCCCCCTCACAAAGCTCGCTCGGGGACTTAGTTTTTCGCCGTTATACGTTGAAGGCGTACGTTCGTATCTAGGCAGTTATGGGTTAGCGGAGGGCTGAGAAAGTACTTGATTGCAACCAATAACCCATAACCGCCTGAAAAAACTTTCCGACCCTTTTTTTTTTAGAGTCCATACGGTACTTGGGCCGGTTCTCGGATTCGAACCGGCATTCTCTTGGTTTGGAGGCGACGACGCTAACCACCGAGCTGTGATTGCCCGCTTTGCTCGGGGTCCCCGGGGCCCCCTCACAAAGCTCGCGTGGGGACTTAGTTTTTCGCTGTTATACGTTGAAGGCGTACGTTCGTATCTAGGCAGTTATGGGTTAAAGTTGAGGTCTTTGCAATAGGCCTAGCGCTCACGAGGCCTAAGAGTCCCCGAGTTTTTGAAGTTTGGTGCCGGTTCTCCTAACCGATTTCGGGTATCCTGCCTTTACATGGCCAACAACAACAAAAGCCACTGCCAATTTCCCATCACCAAAAAAAAGCCGGCCTTTGCTTCACTTTCCTTCACTCTATGGCCTCCTTCAGCCAAGATGTCAAGGATTCCTGTGCTCATTTCACATTGATGAAGTTCACATCAGTGTCGCCACTTCCCCATGATTTAACATCTCTTCAGGGAACTTCAACACTTCTCCTCTCCACAGTAATTCAACAATCAACTGCTCCATCCCTAGGTCGTCTCCTCATCCTTCGAGATGGTTCATCTCACCTCCTCATTACCTTAAGATAAGTGCCCCTCCTTTCTTCTGAGGATTAAGTAACTCATCCTTAACTTTCCCAGCATTGCCTTTATTCGGAAAGTTCCCTTCCCATTGCAAGTACAGACTTTGCGCATAGAAATATGTGGAGACCAGCTCGCAACCCGTGGGGCACCGTCATGTGGTGCCCATCACTATCGGTTGATGAGGTCAACTGTAAATGCAAAAATGTGCAGATAGTGGATATTTTCGTGCCGGCAACTAGAAAGCCCAATTTTTTCGGGGGAGTCAAAATTGGTTTCTATTGCCTTATCGAAAAAATACACTACCTGTACCCTCCCAATCCCCCCTCTTTAGTCACCACCATGACTGATCGAGAGGAAAAAGTAGATGGCTGGATATAGCCGTAATATCATTTATGGAGGGTCTGTACTTGGACATACGCAGATGGGTTGCAGAGCTGAGTGGATCTTAAAGAGTTTAAACCTCCAGGGTAAACAGCATCCTTTAAAAAGGAATGCAAAAATTTACAGGTTGTATATATTTTCGATAAGGCAATAGAAACCAATTTTGACTCCCCCAGAAAAATTGTGCTTTATTAAAGAAGGGGGTGGAAAACATTTGCTCATCGTACTTTGAATGATCAGTAAATTTACAAACAACTCGAAGCCCAAATTCAAATAAAGGGATACAGTGGGCTACGTAGGCTGCCAGATTCTAATAGCCTACGATTAGGGAAGTGGACCTTTAAACACGGTAGCACCACTGTAATGTATATAGAAGATTGTACAGCAAGAGAACTTGATGAAGATGGGAGGACTGTATTCTGTTTTAATTAGTCAGCAGGCTATCGAAAATTCGCAATATACTGGACAGTATTTGAATTTGGGCGTCAAGTTGTTTGTGAAAAGAAGGGGTTAATATGGGAAGGATCCTGATCCATGTTTTATCCGTACCTCGTAATAAAATTACCTCTTGATTTGTTGAACAACTTGATCCCATACCATTTTTGGGGCAAAGGTTTTGTTGGGCCCTAAAACAATATCGAAACCTGCACTTGGTTCCTACAGCTGCATTCGCTTGTACCACACATTGGTGGCGGTCACTTCACACCAATCGTTGTGGGTCGCCTTGCGTAGATTGCCATGCACCAGGTAGGGACCCTAAGTTATTCTTTTCATGTTCCATAAAAGGTAGTGACTTGGGACAGGGCAGCCATGTACGAAGTCCCTGAGCTTCTAGCAGGAAGTCAGAAATACACATTTACAAAACGTCATGCCCTGCCTGAAGCTGGGTGGTTTAGGCAATTCAGGTGTATACGATACGGGAGCGTGTGTTCAACGTTCATCGACCCCTACTGATACGGGTATATCGTTTGACAGCAGTTAAGAAAGAAACAAGTAGTAAGGTAGTTGAAAAATGTAGTAATGGAACAGAAACACCAATAATTTTGTGTGCTTAGCCGCGATAGTAGGATTCTAATTAATTTCAGAACGCGTGAAGAATTGCGATCCTTCCCTGGCTTCACACAGCAACGGCGCAAAGCGACATATCATTACTGGTGTAAAGGAAAATCCACCAATGCGAGGTACAAGCGAACACTGTGACTTGCATTCATCATGAAAACTGATACGCCAGACCAAAATTGCTGCACAAATTCACAGTGAAAGTTGCACAGCAGGCAAATTTTCGGTGATATCACTAGTTTAGTTCTTTGTGGTTGGGGCCAAAGAGTGCAAATTTTGATGATTTCTGTGGGCCAGACGAAGCCTTTGCCTCAAAAATGGTATGGGAAAAAGTTTATTCAGTAGATCAATATTATGGTGATTCTAGCATAACGAGATACGGAATTAAAAGGCGTCATTATTCTTCTCACAAGCCCTATTGTCTTGGTACATACCAGGGTTGCAGTGATTTAAGGGTCATTCTCCCAAAACTCACTATTTTGTGTCCCTCTACTCTAAAACTTAAAGTGTTTGGTTTTTTTTTTACTGACGAATCTATTGAGAGTTGTTAAATACATAATTTGCCATTACAAACTAGAGTTCTCATAAGCGCTCTTATTGAAAAAAATAATAATTTAGCTTTGTAACTATACAAAAATTCCCTACCGTCCCGTGTCCCTTTTGCCATTTCCTAACTTCACTTTGCTACAAATATTTGCTGGGTTACGTTAAAAGTATAATCCCAAGTATATTTTTCTTTTGTGGACTTTCCTTTTATAATTTTTAAAAAGTCTTACAGTTGTAGGAAGCTTATTTTTTTTTTTTACCAAAACAAAAGTTGCTTGTCCCTCTGGTTTTCATTCACTACCGTCCCCTAAAGGAAACTGGTGTAAAAAAATAGTCACCAGATGGCAGCAGGGTTGGAATTTTGTGTGAGTCAGCTCACCACACACCATCTTCAGGCAGTAGCAGCATCCACTTCCAGTGTACAACTTAAGAGAAATTTATGGCAAGTTTTCTAAGTTACTAATATTCAAGCATGACTTTATTATTAGAATTACCGTCCCCATACTGATCTGGAGTAAAGTATGTGTTATCACTTCAACAAGACAACAGAATTAAGTGCCATAACTGCAACATCTTGGAAAAGTACTATGAGCGTATGTTCAGTTGGGCCCTTTGAACCTGGGTAGCTTTGTGACGAAAAAATTTCCCTACCGTCCCTTCACTACCGTCCCTTTATGCAGCATTTTCTAAGGGACGGTAGTGACCAGATGGGGACAGTAAGTCAAATTTTATATATTTCATGAAAATAAGCCATTTTGCCTAAGAACTGCGCCTGAAAGAAGCTAAGCTACGTGGAATTTTACGTGAACCTGGTCATGGAAAAGGTCCTGCAGACGGTCTTCTCAAGTCTACTGCTGATCAATTTGTAGGTACTTTTAGTACTAATTTTAGTACTGCTTTTTATACTAATTTTGATTGCTACTTATTCTTTAAATAATATAGGCTAAGTAGTAGATATCCGTGAGACGTAGTCGATTTACCGGTTATAATTGCGAGCGAGCGAGAAACGGCCAGCCCCGAGATAGTGGACTAGCCGTTCGAGCTCAAGAGCAATTATAACCGGTAAATCGACTACGACTCACGGATATGTATTTTAATGCTAAGGTGTGATGTCGAGCCAACATAAACAAAAATTTATTTGAAAATTTTATTTGTGAAACATGACGTAAATTCCTGAACTCAAACTTCCGGTTTAAACTTCCTGTCTGCGAAAGTCTCACGCACGCGAGGATGTCCCTATATCCAGTCCCAGTCACCGACGTTTGTGTTTAAGGTAAAACCGTATTTTTTCTACTTTATTAGTTTAAATAAGATATAGCATATAAAATGCGCTATTCGCTTGAGTCTCGTAGGTTTTTAGGTGTATTTTAGAAGGTGTCAGTAGGCTAGTTTTCGTTCCGTCGGAACGAAAGGTTGTCTGATTCGGCTTGGACCGTTCATTCATGGGGAGGGGGCTAGCATCGTACGCGAGGTTTTTTTTTCGTTTTATTTCGTGTTAGTGCGGAAAATGTCGCCAGGTTACAAATGTGCTGTTCGCTTGAGTATCGTATGTTTTTAGGTGTGTTTACAAGTGTCGGTAGCCTAGTTTTAGTACTGTCTGAGCGAAACGTTGGCGGATTGGGCCATTTCTCCGTGGGTGGGGTTCTAGCATAATAGCCTACGTGAGGTTTCTTACTATCAACAAAATACTTACTTCAGTAATATGTGCTAAAATCGCTATTTTATGCTTTCATTGCTCAAAATTGATCAAATAGACCATTTGATCTCAATCTAGTACCATATAGCACCCACCAGGGGCGCCACTCTGTATCCTACAATACAAGGTGAGCGTCCATAATACCTCATTATCGCTTTGAGCACAACGTTGTGTGGTTGTGCCAATTTATGCTCTTAAGTTTTCGGCTTTTTTTATTGCGTAAACGTAGAAAGAATCTTCGGAATTGTTGACACTTGTTTACTCGGGAGTGTTTATCGTGGGTGCACGCGTGGGATGTGCTGGTTGAATTTGTGTTGTGTACGGTAGTTTTGCAAAGTATGTCACATGGTAGAGCAGTGGTTGTGTAGAGCGCAGAAAAAGTGTTAGATTATCAAAAAAAGTGTGGGCTATTGAAAAAGTGTGGGTTATCAAAATTAACCCACGGTCACGTGTGTGGGTTTTCAGATTAACCGTTTATAACGGCTACACTTTTAGCATTGGGATGTGTTGGCGTGACGTCACCACCATGCATTAACATATATTCACAGATAAAAAGATGTTATTTAAGATTTGGGTCAGGTTCGTCAGCAAACTTTCTTTATCGGCCCATAATGTTCCCTGCCACCCAGTCACATTCCCTACCGTCCCGTTATATTCCCTACCGTCCCTGATCAAAAGAAACTGAATTCTATACTTGAATTACAGAAATATAACACGCTATGTTTCTTAGTGAAATGAAGTCCTTGATGTGTTAAAATTACCACTGTAGTGTTTGAAAGTGGCGTTCGCACTAAAACTTGACTTTTACCATTAAAAAAATGACAATTTTCTAAAAAGCTGACTTAACATTCAAAAAATGCCAAGTAACTTGAGTATTTTGATGAAATTTGATTTTGTTAACAGTTGGTAAACATTAGTTCTATCAAATTACAACAAAAAAGAGGATAACTTTTTTTTCAGTACTCTGCTGTTTGACATTTTGTAAAGGCGACGGTAGTGACTTTTTTTAGGTTCGCTGATCCTTCATAAAGCAGTATGTCAAAAACTAGCTTAGATTTTTCTGTGCAGCATGTTAACTAGTGTAACCTAAGACATATTTGTAACAGTAAAAAGTAAAACACCACTTAGGGAGACAATTTTATTTTTTAAATTTCCACCAGCCAAAATAGTAAGTGTTGTGAGAATGACCCTTAAATCAAAACGATTTAATCGCTCTTTCAAATTTTCAAATCATTAAAAAAAGCATCAGATAGTCTTAAAATGCAAAGTATTTGACTTTAAATTATTTTTAAAAATCTACAAAAACCTTGCCGGCAACACTAGTCGGCTCACTCCCATACAGACAGTACGACTCTCTTCTGCCAATGTATGTTCAGCCAAAAAAGTTATTAACTTAGCCAACCGCTTGAATGTTGATCTACACAGCAGGACAACGTTGCTTAGGATTAGAAGGTAGTCAGTATGGCACAGCTGCACGATGCTGCAACTGTTTTCACTTTTGTGTGGAAACAGATGTTTTCAACGTTTTGATGGGTGCAATAAAAACAACCAAATCATTTAGGCACCGACAAAGCTACAAAATTAATATTTGTGAGTAAAGAACAATAGCGTACTTAACTTTAGTTTTTCTTAAGTTAATGAGTGTCTTTACATGTGTGGTTGCCTGAAACTTATTAATACATTTTGCCCACAATTTTCAAAAAAAAGGTTGCTTTAAATCAAATGAATCGGTCCTTGTCATACACTCAGTATTATGGAGTTTCTTAAGTGTTGATACAAAGAAATAAGTGCTACGTCATGGGGCTGAGCAACAAAAATATTATGTACTTTAGTTTACAGGATCTACTTTATCAGCTACTTCGTCACTTATTTTTTAGCTGAGTGGGTAACGGGTTACAACAAATTTTAGTAACATGATTTCAGCGGAGCTCCGTTTATGAATACACTACACTTGAATTCATACCCATAACCACTGCATCAACGAAAACCAGATTTTGCAGATTGATTGTGATACACCCAGAAGATGGTTTGTAAAAATAATAAAATTAAAATCGGGCATGTGCGGTGTCTCTGACAGCAGATGAAAAGAGCTAAAATTAGGTGTACCGCAAGCATTACATGCTACAACGGGAGGCATGTTATGTGGCTTACGCAGTTGGAAGGGGCTGCTAAGCTTCAATACCCAGCAAGGCAGCGGGTCAGTCAGCGGCCAGAATTATAGGTGTATTTAATATCAATTATCAGAGCAGACGTTTCTGCTCTTTCGCTTGCTGAAACCATATTCGTTTCGCCCTTGTTATAGGTATAGATTCATATTCTTATTTGCCAAAACATATTAACCTGATAATTTTAGCATTACATTCCTCGAATGTGATGGTTCTCTGGAGGTTTTTCGGTTGTGTGTAACCGCCTGCTTGCAGGCTCCCACTGCGTCTGCGCGACGCAGTCCTCCTCTATTTAAACGGTAGCATGGCCGATATCGGCATTCATTTTCCTCGACGGTTCACTTCGTTCCGTCGGTCTCTGGAATTGGACTTTTCGCTTTCGCGACATCTATTTGTCTCAAACCGCGAGGCGGCTTGTATCCTTCTCCTTCATCGTGGGAAAAGAAGTCATCGTGTCTCCCTCCTGTCGTCTCCCGGGAACGACCAACTTTTGTCGGCGGGGGCGACCGCTAGGCACCGTCCGCATCACTCGGCTGGTTGCCCATGTCGCCCCTTCACAACATCTTCCTTCGTGGGAAATGAAGTCATCGTGGCTCCCTCCCGTTATCTCCCGGGTTCGACTCAACTTCCGTCGGCTGGGACGACTGCTAGGCCCGGCCGCATCACTCGACTGGTTGTCCATGTCGCCCCTTCACGACATCTTCCTTCGTGGGACATGAAGTCATCGTGGCTCCCCCCTGTTGTCTCCCGGGTGCGACCCACTCCCACGTGCAAGCCATGACAGCCGCAAATGCCGCTTGTCTGCACCTCGTTCGCCACGACACCTGCTTTGCGACAACTGCGTTCGCGACACAAGATGCTGCAACACCGTCCACTCCTGGAACCCGCTTACACCCGGCCCCGGCCATGAATCAAGCTGCACCCCCACGTTCCGGCTGCCTACCTCAACCACCGCCTGACCTTGCAGCCCTCGAGGAAGACTTCTGGCAAGCCAAGGCCCTCTTCCGAGAAGCGTAAAGGAAGCTACAAGACGCTTCGTCTCTCCGGGGAATCTCCAAGGCCAACTCCTCCATCGACCTTTCATCAAAATCGTCTCGCCGTGACTACAGTGTGACTCGCTGCGAAGCTCACATCCTAGTCGACTGGGTATTCCGCCAGCACGCAAGATCGCATCCTGGGCCGCCTCCCTCTTGCACCTCATCGGTAAAAAACGCTGAAACTCAAGACTGGGTTGCTTCGACGACCAGCCACGACAGCCGAAAAACGCCAGTCGCCCGCCCCTCCACCTGGAGCCAAGCAACACAGACTTGAGGCGCCACCAGCCTTCGAGCGACACCTGCTTTCACGACTCCTGTTTTCACGACAAAGGAAACCTCGACTCCGTCCGCTCCCGTCAAGTACATCCAGTTTACAGATGACAACACTGAAGATCCTACCATTCCCCTGGCTTCTGTACTCAAGACAGTGGAAGAAAAGGTACCAGACTGCTTCTTGTTCAAACCATCACAGTCCGCTGACGCTCCAGTCATCAACCATGGTCTCATGACAGGCTTTGGATTCTCCCTTCGCGACAAAGATGCCTAGCCACGCAGCGTTTTAGGACAATCGACGACGCTTCTCACCTGCCTCCTCCGGAACGGCGGTTTCCTGCTGGGCAAAGACGAACCCCTACAACTAGACACAGAATCACCCGCACCACGCCCCGACCACGAATCAAGCTGTGCCTTCGCATGAGCCTTCGCGCCGCCATACAAGCCGACGTATTGAACACAACAATCAATGCCGAGTTCTACTAACAGCAACAGGGACCTCTCTTTGCCTCCATGCAGTTCAAACACAAGAAGCGACGCCTCACAGAATGCAGACCGTCCTCCCCCCCCCCCTTGCATCCTCGCCGTCGCTGCTTTCACTTGTGTTTCAATGGCCTCCGTCACCACTGCCTTTCAACAAAAACATTCCATCGCCACGAGACTCTTGCGTCCATCCACATCCTTTCGCGACATGATGTTACCCAGCAGAGGGCTGAAAACCGGATTTGGCTTTGCTCTTCGTGACAAGGACTCCAAGCGTTGCAACCTCCTCGGCCAATCAACCACCCTTTTGACGTGTCTACTCCGCAACAAGGGCTCTCTTCTCGGGTAAGGTGAGCCCTTAATCTTGGACAAAGAATCACCAGCCCCTCGTTCTGGCCACGAAAACAGCTTCTTTCGTCCACTCGATGACGGCGCCACGAACCCCCGCAATTTCGACACTTATTTTGAATGTGAATTCCTTTGCGGGGAAGTAAAAATGGACTTCGGTGCGGCTCTTTCCATCCCAAAAAAAGCTGAAATCCCGACTTTCGCCCTCTTTGAAAATGACAAATGTCTTCGTTTGAGTCTATAGGCTGCTTTACAAGCCGACATACTAGACACAGCCGTCAATGCTCTTCGTGAAAAGCTTTCGCCAGATGCTAGGTAAGAAGAAATACGCAACCTTTCATCACTCATTTCTCAACTTTTTCTAAAGGCCAGTTTTGCGACTAACCATTCACTCAACTGGGCAACCAGGGCTTTGTTTAACAACACCTTCCTTCTCCGGGAAATTGCACTTTTTTCAGCCAACAACTTAAAAGTTTCAATTCGTCCGTAACCAACCAATCCACGAGTCTGACACCCTCCTTTGAGGACTGATTCCGACTATCGCTCCCTACCTGGATATCTCCTGTAAACCTAAGCCGCAAAGACACAACCTTTCATCAAATCGCCCCTTTCACAGGAACAGGCCATCCAACCCCCTGTAACGGACATTGGTTGACTTTTGTTGGCGCCAAAATCACTCGTGCAACGGCAAGAACTTTCAGGTTTTGCGCCAAACCCATGAGCGGACGTGCAGGAGAACGTGGCCAAGTATTGTTGGCCACGATTGGTGAACACATTGTAACCATGAACTGGATTGGTTAACGAACTCACGAGCTGATTGGTTGTCCGGTGGAGCTCTGGATCCGACCGGAGCATATAAGAGTCAAGGGCTTCAGAGCCCAGTGTTCTATTCCTGTTGATTCTTGTCTTGAGAAAGAACGTAATAATGTAACCCAAATCTTGTCATGATTATTCCGCATTAAATAAGGTTTAATTACTTCAAGTTTGGTTTCTACATTGAACACACGTTACAGTTGGTGGCAGCGGTGGGATCCCGAACTACGAAGCCCTCCGGCAGATGACTGGAATAAAACTTCCGCTCCCCATCCTCAAGCCGCATTTACGAAAGGTCTTCCTCTCAACCAAGACTTATGCGGCCACTTCGTGCCCACCCTCCACACTCTCGTTCCGGCCAACGCAACCAGCACAAGAGTGCCTAAACTCCCGACCGTCGCAGCCACCACTCGTCACCAGAGGACAGAAGCCCCTTTCGCAAAAACCAACAAAGACGCCTTTCACCTCTCCTGCTTTCCGGTCGGCGCAAGACTACGCCACTTTTTCCCGGCCTGGCAAAACTTAACCCACAACTCAGAAATTCTCTCAATAATAAAACATGGCTTTCGTCCAACACTTCTGGCACAACCACCGCTGTCGGCCGTACCTCCCTGGGACTTTGCCCTGTCAACTTCAGAATGCCTTTTATTCGAAGTTTCGGAAAGAATGCCAAAACCTGGGACCGGGATTTTACAGCACTATCTTCACCCGCCCAATGAAATCAGGAGGCTTATGTCTATTTTTCAACATGAAACCATTAAACAAATTCATCTCAACGATCACTTCAAGATGGAAACGTTAGAATCGATCTGCCTCTCATTCAAACAAGACGATTGGACAGTCTCAATCGACTCAGAAGACATTTACCTCCACTCCGTCTACACCCAGCGTCAACTAGAGGTCGACCGAATTTTGGTTACGGTAGCCGAAACCGTCAAATTTTTGGTTTCGGTTTCCGTTCTGGTTTCGGCCAAAAAAGTTATAGGTCAGTTTCAGTTTCGGCTGAAACCGAATAACTAGTTTCAGTTATGGTTTCGGTTTCGGTTGAATCCTATGCTGCAGTTTCGGTAATACCGAAACCAATTCCCCTCCTGGCAGTAGCCAATTTCCGCGTAGTCTAACTAGGCCCAGGGGCACTGACATCCAGATCCTGCTTTATTCTGCCATGCCCATCAATAATAAATACTTTTTTCAATCCATATTTAATCATATTTATAATGGCATCGTTGCACTGCAGGGAATGTATGCTTTAATTGCCTTTATTTAAGTTTTCAAGCAAAGCTTATAGGCTACTCATTGAATGAAACTCTTTTCTGGTGCTCTGTATCTCCCTTGCTGACACGAGTTCATCGTTTTAAAATTTGAAAAAAAATTAGCAAGCAGAAATAAAATGCAAGCGAAAGTCATGAATTATTTATGCAAGATTGACATACTTTTCGGTGTGGGAGTGAAGGGCGCGCGTGGATTTGCTCAGCCTAGCGGCAGAAAAGAGGTAAACAGGTCTCTGCCTCCCAGTCTAGTCTACGTCCGTGAAAAACCATACACTCATGATCTAATGATTTTATCCTTACCTTAACGTTAGGTTTTGGTTCCAGTTTCGGTAGTAGTTTCAGTTTCGGCCGAAAGTGAAAACTTGGTTTCGGTTGACCACTAGCGTCAACCCACCTCTTTCGCTTCATTTACAACCA
Organism: Lithobius niger; assembly: GCA_023313725.1. Lineage (NCBI taxonomy): Eukaryota > Metazoa > Arthropoda > Chilopoda > Lithobiomorpha > Lithobiidae > Lithobius > Lithobius niger. The sequence continues at coordinate 33,654 of JAHWFP010018864.1, forward strand.
AAAGGTCTACGAATTCCGCTGTCTTACGTTCGGTTAAATGCAGCGCCAAGAATCTTCACCATGGTTCTAAAACCGATTCTGGCACATCTACACAAGCAACAAATTCAGGCTAGTGCCTACCTGGACGACTGGGCATTCAACGACCCAGACGCACACAGGCTCGAACTCAACCGGAACATAACAATCTCCTTACTAAACCAACTGAGATTCGGCATGAATCAAACAAAAGCCCGTCTAACTCCAGCTCAGTCCTTCACCATTCTCAGAGCAGAATTCAATCTACAATTGGCAACAATTTCTCCCTCATTAGAACAAATTCAAGACCTTCTACAACACATCCGCCTCTTTCGCAAACAAACAAGCTTCTCTCCCCGAGAATTAAACCGCCTCATCAAGAAGATGGACGCAATGGCAAGCCTTGTTTCCTATGGCCGATGGATGGTGGTGAGGCCTCTCCACCACGATTGAATAGATAACGGGTCAATCGACCAAAACCACCCAGACAAACACAATCCTTTCGAAACCCTCCTATGGTGGTCGGGCATTACGAACCTCACGAAGACAATGCCCGTCCACGAGCCCTCACCTGATCGCCTCATCTTCACAGACGCATCCCAAGACGGATGGGGACCCACCTGGACAACCAAGAGACATCAGGTCTGGGCCGGATTTAAGCTCTTGCCGCCTGTAGGCCCAACCATAATGCTGCTCTTCAATGCCCCGAAAACTTTCCCTGACCAGACTCTTACGGAATGTTTTATTTAGCGCCCTCTTCCTTCTCCCCCCCCCCCCCAATCAAGCACCCCTCGTAATTTGTATGTTCGTTTGCGTTCCATGGAAAACTGGTAGAGCAAAAATAACTTGCTACGTTGCCTGCTAACCGACTTATACTAACCTACTTCCGTTACTAGGGCCTTGTCCCTTATTTTCCCCTGTGTTTGGAAATGAACGCCGCTTAGTTGCACTGGCTTATGGCTACTCAATTTTATTTCGCTACTACGATCTGCTCACGACAGTCACCCAACAGAAAGTGGCCATGCAATGAAAAGTTGTAAACAACGTCACTATCATTTAAAGAAAAGGTTAGTAGACCTTACTCACGTAATAGCGCCGATCCTGCACTCAATCAGAACTTGTACGACATTGAGTTCATGGAGATGAAATGTTGAATTGTTAAACCTTAAATAATTTGCAGATATCTGAAAATTGACAAGATGCAAAATTTCTTTTAATCTGATCTGAGGTTAGCTTCATTCTAACAATGGATGGCGCCAGCATTTAGTTCATAAATTTTCCCGCAAAATTCCACCAGCTTTTCTCACGTACAATTGTGTTAAAGCCGTCAGGCCACCCCTAAAAAAAGTTCCGCTGTAGGCCTGGGCCTCTTGGGCCTACTTATAAATCCGGCCCTGACCGCAGGTCCTTCAGAAAATAGAAGAACGCCAGAGTCTCTTCCTCCTAATAGCTCCGCTGGCCATCAACAGCGTGGTTTCCTCTCTTTCTAGACCTAGTAGTAGACATTCCAAGAAGCCTGCCTCTTCTACCAGATCTTCTTTCACAACAGAAAGGGTCAAAGCTACACCCGAATCTCGCAAACCTCAACTTACACGTCAAATTCCTCAAAAAAGTTGGAATTCATCAAGAAGAGACCGAACGCATCGCCTCAAAGGCTACCAGGGGCTCAACAAACCAAATGGATTCATTGGTGTATCTCAAGGAAAATTAATCCAATCGACCCCCCCCCTTTACCAGACCTCTTAAAATTCTTCAGTGACCTATTCAACACTGACAAATTAAAAGGCTCTACTATCCTCGTCTATCGTTCTTCACTAAACTTAGTATTCAAAACAGCAAACAAAACAAACCTGCTCAACGACTACCGTATCTCAGCATTACTTCGGTCTTTCGAAAATGAAGCCCAACAACCAGACGAACCGTAACCGACTGGGACCTGTCCCTTGTCCTGCAATCCGTAATGGAAGAACCCTATGAACCAATGCAAGGTAGCTCTCTCTCTACCCGGAAAACTGTCTTCGTTGTAACTTTTGCAGCGAGCCTACGCTGTTCTGAAATCCTAGCCCTCTTGGCCGACCCAGCCTACTGCATTTTCGGACCTAACTTCTCTTCCGTAACACTCCACCCAACAGCTTCTTTCAGAGCAAAAATCCAGAAACCATCCGAACCATCCAAATCCATCACCTTTCCGGCCATTTCAAACATCGTCAGAAACGAACCCGAACGTCTCCTTGTCCTGTCAGAACTCTACGCTTCTATCTAGCCCGAACTCAACATTACGGCATCCGCAGAGGAAGAAACCAACTCTTCCTCCCAATTGACTGCCAATCCGGCGAAACCTCCCCCGCTATGGTATCCCGCTGGATAAAAAAGACAATAGAAGCAGCTTACGACAAACAGTGCAGGAGCAAAAGCATGAGGGTGACGGCACATGAGGTCAGAGCAATCTCCACTTCATGGGCCTACCACAATGCCACTCCAATCGAAGAGATCCTGGCAGCAGCATCCTGGCGTTACGGATCAACCTTCACCTCCCACTACCTAAGGGATATGTCAAGAGAAAAAGAAGGACTACATCGGCTGGCACCAATCGTCACAGCCAGAACTGTGGTCAAGCCCCCTTAAGCACTTGAACGAAGTAGAAACAAGCCATCCATGAAGGAAGCAAGATCCACTAAAACAACGGTCCTTTTCAGGGCCACCAATCCCTACGAAAGATATCCAAATTCCTGTTTCCTCAACGATCTGAATAAAGTGCGAAATTTATTGAAAATTTTTTTGTGGAGAGTCTGCTTGCAGCCCAGGGCGCCCGTCACGGCGGTGCCTGTCACCTAGCTTTGACGAGGTCTCCTGTTAATGCAAAATTAACAGGTTAATATGTTTTGCAAATAAGAAAGAACATTTTGCCTGCCCTCAGCCCAGCCGGTTAAAAATGGTTTCTTTTTGCCTAAAACATACTTAACGTAATCCCGCCTGCCTCCCCTCTCGAGTCACCGCCTGACAAAATTGAGAGGAAAATAAATGCCAGAAGCGTCCACGCGCTCGCTTTTATAAGGGAGGACTGCGCCACGCAGGCGCAGTAGGGCATGCAAGCAGGCGCAGGTGCAGTAGGGCATGCAAGCAGGTGCTTGCGCAGCCGAAGAAACCTCCAGGGGAACATTCCATTGGGGGCAATGTAATGCAAAATAACAGGTTAAGCATGTCTTTGGCTGTAACGGTGGACGCTACGACGGCTGAGGTGCTAGTAACGCCCACGGTTTCCTTGGTTGACACGGAGTTTCAGTTTAAGGTTTTGCGGTGATTATATCGACTTTTGCGGCATAAGCACAGTTTGGGCTACTGTCCCAGCATGGGAAATGAAGCGTCGGGGTCCTAATTAAAGGGGCCTAACCTTAACACTACTGCTAATCACTGCCACCAACGGTGGAATTTAACTGTTAAATGGAGGATAAAAGCTAAAAATGGGCTACATATTTATTTTACACTCAAACAATTAATCGGCTAGCAAACGAACTGAAGCTTAAAACTCCTGGTTTTATTTTGACAGAGAATAAATGGCAATTTACATTTAAAGGTTCGATAGATCAGCTTTTGAAATAAATTATTTAAAAGCACAAAGTTTGAATT
>JAHWFP010018865.1:0-19035 GCA_023313725.1 Lithobius niger
CTAGTGCATGCCACAAAACGAAGTGTTCGAGCAAACTTTACGACCTTTATTTAGTATGAGTTTGTTTTCAAAGATGTTCTTTCGAAGAGACAAACATTCGCAGGGACGGGGGGGAAAAGGAGTCATCCAAAAATGCCCCGCTGACAAGCAACACACTCGCGCAGACTTAGGAATAACAGGCACTTTCAATTTTCAGTCACAAAGCCACATTTTGGCTTGTTCTGAAAGGCTAAAAGGCTCGTATTGATTACATTTTTACTATTTTTGTTTATTGAATGCGTGAAAACATCATCTGCATACAGCGTTAAGTGTGTATTCCAGTCAATATGATCATTAATGTGTATTAAAAACAGCAGTGGACCTAATGTAGATCCCTGTAGAACACCTATCAAGTCATGCTTTTTATGGCTGTGAGCAAGGGCGAAATGCGATTGCGAGGCTGAAAACTAACGAAGTTTTTATTCTCAAGTCCTCGCTAGTGTGTCGTCTGTCGAGGGACAAATTTTGGACAACCCATAGTAAGTTGATCTCAAAAGTACAACTTCGGAAACATGGAAGAATTTTCTCGTTGTGGTTAACTTGTTATTCTGAAAAACGGGTGTTAAAATAAATGCATTTTAGATACACATAGAAAACGTTTTCAGACGAAGATTTTAGCAGAAAAACACAAACGTCGTTTAAAATAGCATTGCGCACTTTATAAAGATATGCTTAAAACACATGTAGCCGCAAAGGGTTTTTTTTTTTTAATGAAACTAGTGTTTTTATTAACGAACACTTTCTTGAAAAACTAGTTTAACGAAAACCAGTAGCGTACGCAGACCTCCGAGAGGGCGGGGGAAAGTTCTAGCAAGAGGTGGCCCACCGAGGCTACTTTTTGGGCGGGGGGGGGGGATTTATTTTTTTTCCTTTAAGAGCGCCCGCGCACTACGCGGCTAGGTAGTGCGGCCAGTAGTTGTCGCGGCCAAAAAACACGGCGACGTGCCGCGCGGCCACGTCAATTTTTCGTTGGTAATTCTCGATCACGTGGTGAAAAATAAACACGGAGCAAGTATGGTCGCCCTGTGACCGGCGGGATCCCAGTGACGGCCACGATTCTCTGGCCAAGTACGCGTTGGTACATACACCGTAAGCATTCTCGTTGACCGCAGCGACCTGGCCGCGCGGCTTGGTTACCGTGTGCGCGGGGGGCCCTTATGCTCCTTTCTGACCCTTTCCTGGCCTTCTTTTTGCCCTGTTTTGCATTTCTAGGCCCTTCCTTCGGCTGCCGCACACCAGCATTATCAGTTCGGAAAACCAAAATATGGCATATACTTTTTCGAAAAAGGGCAAAGAATTTTTCATTTCTTCGTTTAAATTGTTCAAATTGTATAAAATAGGTTTCAATTGTTCTTTTTTTTTTTACTGAGAACTATTTAAAAAGACAAGCTACTGTGCGTGAAAATTTCCTGTACGTGAAAATCTCCTGATGGCTTTTCAAATTCAGTTCTTCCTTAAAGTTCAACAGAGTTTGTTGGTAATGAACTGCTTATCCTGGTTTACGGACAGGCCGTGGGTAAGTTGATGTGGACTTTCACAAAAATTACTTTTAATTGGGGGTGAAAACCGGGGAGAAACACACGTTCACGCTACCTTCTTTTTTTAATAATCTGGAGCACAGAGAAAGTTTAAAACTTTTGGTTAATCTTTTAACTGTCTTTTCGTGATTGTTGGCTAGAGAGTGAATGAAGTATGAATTGGATTAAATAAAATTAAAACTACTGTAAAAGTAGAAATGCTTAATAAAAACTAATTCTAAGAAATGGTGGTGATTATTTTGCTCTTATAACTAAACACTAGTCGGTTGACTATCGGTGGGAAACATCCCAACCCCTGGCTAGATTAGATAGTTAAAAATAGCTGAACTTAACTGTTAACTGCTATGTAAGTAAACTTACGATATAGCAAAATATTCCAAAACAAAAAACTACACGTAATGCTTCAAATGGTCTACCGACGTAGACCGTTTGTACGTTCACAGACAAACCCAACGATGTCTACCCAAAACCAAAACTGGTACAAGAGAAGCCGCTAAGCTTCCAAAGAGGGTCGGCCTTTGAAAGTAGTGATATTCAACCAGGGAAAGGCCGCCATTGTTATTCCTATTAACCAAGTTATTCGTACCGAATAATACATTGGACGTTAAATGACAACTTTACGATTGCTACCGCGATATGAATGATATGAATGATATGAATGATATCATTACCTTCAAAGGGCGACCCTTTTTGAAAACTTGGCGGCTTCTTGTACACCAGTTTTAGTATTGGGCGGAAAAATTTAAATTCATCAAAGTTATAATGCTGGTACATTACTCGTATTCTCATTTTGCGTTTGCTAAGAATGGCAGAAGCACGGCAGCTAACTTTTTCTAGTTGTTGTAGAATTAGCAACTACAATACAGCAACTATATACATATACATTTTTTTCCCTTACGATATATGTTGAATAAATATAAATAAAATAACGTATCTCACCAGGAGAGGCCAAGTACGGGAAATTCAATCACCGGGCAGCATGCACGGGTCCAGCTAGTAAACTAAAATAACATATCGCAGATAATTATGATGAGAAACATACCTAATCAAATGAGCACTAGTTTTTTTTTTTTTTTTTTTTTTTTTATCAGATCAGTAGCGTCTCTTCCTCCATCCATAATTGATTGACTAAATACAAAAATCAGGTCAATTTTCGACCTGCCCCGTTTCATTATCTCTGCTGATAAAATAATTGTATTGCATTACACCAACTTGTCGCATAAATTACAGCAGCCGAAACTTAATCCGCTTTTAACTAGACTTAAGGACCAATTAAGAAGAGGCGAAATTAAGAGAAACTAAGTAAGTAAGAGAAGCTATTACCGTTAAGTAACTAAGTAATTCAAATAACTACGTTGAAGTTCGAGTACCTATTTTTGTACCACACATTACAGTTTAGAGACGATGCAATAACAGCACACAACACTGTGTACCAGTTTAGTAGCCACACGAACGTCGTACTGTCTGGCTAGTCGAAATTTTGTATCAAAACTGACACAAAATGTTTAAATGCCCGTACACAATCAGCGTGGAGCTGACTTGTCGTAACTGATTTGTCTTGTCGATTCACAGGTCGTCGGAGTATGCATTAGGTGTGTAATTATTTCGCTATTTGCCTATTTTCGAATGACCTATACACAAAATACTCCAATAGAACTTCAAGTTCCTCTTCAGGAAACACCAGGGGGGGGGGAGATGAGGCTTAATGGCGCGTCGACAGCTTGGTCATTAGCGCCAACCTCAGTCACAGTGCAGTGGTCCGGGTTGCCACTGCACCACACATTACAGAGATATTATTCAAACCCCTAATCTAAATCTTGTCATACATCTGTACCTCCTGCAAAAATTGAAAAACACCGGACAGGAGGACAGACTTATCGCCCAATTGACGCACAATGTCATGCGGAAGATGGAAACGACGACGAAAACCATCAAGATGGCAACAATCAACAAGGACGTGCCGGACCGTAAGTGGCCGCCGACACCAATAACATTCAGGAGGGTCAACCCCCCCCCAAAAGGAAACAGTGAGTAAGTCGAGTGTGACCAATGCGCAAACGGGCCAACACCACCTCCTCACGGCGACTGCGGCGACACGCCGAGTGCCATTCCTCAACAGTGCCTTTAATAGCTCGTAATTTATTGCCGTCCTGTCCATCCCACGAGGCTTGCCAAAAAGCATGTTACCTCAGACGCAGAGTTGGAAAAGCGTCCGAGGGAACAAGCCTGAGATCCCTACCGAGAGGGCCAGAAAGGGCCCCTTTTGCTGCAGAATCCGCTTGCTCATTTCCACCTATCCCAACATGGCCCGGGATCCAGCAGAAAAGCACGGTTTTCCGCTGGCCAGGAAAGCGGGAAAGCAAAGCTTGGACACGCCAGGGCGTCCATAAATTATTCACCCCATAAAGAAGTTAAAAATTAAAAAAAAAAAAAAACGGAAACAGCTATATTGAAAAACTGCAAAGTGTTAACTATTTATTAACTCAAAAAAGTTTGCTTTTTTTTTTTTTACAAAATTTCTGGTCTGTTTATAACCTCCACATTCGCCTCTTTTGTTGCTTGGAGAATATCCAGTCGAAAATCCATTTCTCCCCAAACGTTTTAATCATGTCTATTAATACAGTATTTGTTTCCCTGGTTTGTCATGTGGGGCTTCATAAAGGACAAGAGTGTTTACCCAAGAAAGGTAACTTGAGTGCAGGAATTCCAGGATAAGATCACCCTGGTCATAAATACGGTGTCAGTAGACATGTTTACAAATATTTGGGGAGAAATTCGATTTTCAACACGATATTCTCCGAGCCACAAAAGAGGCGAGTGTGGAGGTTTATTCTCACCAAAAATTTTGTAAAAAAAAAAACTTTTTGAGTTAATAAACAGTTGACACTTTATCGTTTTTCAATATCTGTTTCGTTTTTTTTTTATTTAATTTCTTTATGGGGTGAATAATTATGGGGTGTAGATACCCTGTATTATTAACGTAAAACCATTAATTACTCTACAAAAAAAAATTATTAGAGCTGTGGGCCCCCATACATGTACGACTGTCCCTCTATTCAAATCGTATAACGTATTATCCCTTAGGCAACTGTACGCTTAGAAAACCATGGTTGTGTACAAAAAAAAATGTTGAACACACAGCTGTTGCACTTTTTAACACTAGATCTTATAGTCAGCTTTACGTTTTGTTACCGAAAGCTAGGCGGGAAATTCTACATAAATGTTTTCTTCATCATGCGCTTAAGACTTATAAGTTTATTGTTAACGTTTATATCTTTATTGCTTATATCTTGCATCTATCAAATGTTTGACTTTTGTAGATATATGCGTGACGTATTTTTTTTTGTGTGTGTTTTAATTTGACGTACTTTCTTATTATTTCATACGGAACTTGTTGGTACCTAGTGACACCTTTATTATTTATCTGATGGTTCTGTGTTGCACACGTTGCGACACAGATTTCCACTCTTGTAATTTCGTTTCCAGTGTATCTCATGAAATGCTTTGAAGTGTATTAAACGTATCTATCTATATATATCTATCTAACTTCTTTGGGTTTTTGGGCGGGTGGGTGCTTCATGCACCGCCGATCTCTATTTCTATTTCTCGATTTCTTTCTATCTATCAATCTATCTTCTTCAGGAAAAGGAAAAACGCCCTTTTCAATCGCAACTGTGTAATTAAATGGGAACAATAACCTACCATTGTCGTCATATGCTAAATTCTACACAAGGCCTATCACACTTATTTTACGTTTGCTGCAAACCGTCTATTCAAACAAAAGTTGAGAGTGTCTTCTTCGCTCAGGAATTTACCATATACAGCAAAGCGGCCACGCAACATTCTAAGAAGGTGAATATTCTATATAACCTGGCGAAGGTGCTAGGTTAATAACAATGCGTGTCACGACGGGTCACGACGCCTGGCGGCTAGTAAGTAAAGATGGCTATGACGTACGAATCCTGCCAGACGGCTTGTAGTTCCGGGTCTTACCTTAACCTAGAAGCCTCCATGATGAAACAGCCGACAACTACACACAGACGATGTATGCGAATTGCCTTTAGGCAAACTTCTGAGGCAGTTCCGTCGACGATCCTTTGCTCTCAGCTGTAAATCACCATTTTATCTTCGGTAACCACTACGTTACCGTTATATTACGGAAGTCACACTGGAACTGATACATGCTCTTAGTCTGAAAAGCGTTACGCATGGGTGGAATTCACGTTATAGGACAGCGTAATAAAGAAAAAAATTGAACAACAACGCGAGACACTAATGATGTATTTACCCACCACCTTGACCGTCGCCGTAGCCATTAGTGTGTCACCTGGTGTGCCAGTGAATTTTTTGGACCAATTTTGAAAGATTTAATAGTTATGTTTGGAGTTTGAGTGCGTCGTGTAGCGGCCGTGTGTTTTGAATCGTAAAACACCGTTTTAGATCCGTTTGCGGCTGGGTTTGCAATTAAATGTTCTTCATGGTCGTGATTTGGCTGTCCGTGTAGAAATGTTGATGTAGGTTTGGGGTCGTTCATTCGGCAAATTTTAAAGGATAGGCTGTAAAAATTGTTTGCTGGTAAATAAATTTTCCATGCACGATGAGGTTTTCCCTGAACAGAAACTAGCTATTTCTCCGTTTTGGTACGAGTAGGGTAATTATTAGGAGGAACTAATTTTCACGCAATCGACCTAACTTCCTACCTGTCGATTCATTTATTCGTTACAGTTCAGAAAATGGTGACAAAAACCTTTATACACGCTTATTTATTTTTAATAATAATTCTGAAAACATGTTAAAACGCTACTCACACCATATGTGAGGCGGACGCCATACTGCGAGATAAGATGAGAGCGTAACAAAAAAACCTGATTTCGACCAGACCATCAGTAAACGGAAATTATCTCTGGTGCACAGTCGTACGTATTACCAGTGCACAGTGTGTTAGTATGTTTAAGATTTGCCCTTTTAGGATTAATAAAATGCACAATATCTAATTTTCTACTTGTTTCAAACTACCACAAGAAGCCTTAAACTATCCCCGACTCCCACCAGGGCCCCTCGTTCGGCCCCCCCCCCCCCCCTTCACCTCAGGGGACCAAACGTTTACTGCCATCGGGAACATTTATTCCGAGTTCACCCCTGATAATCCTGTTTTTTTTTTTATTTATTCACTTTTAACTCTTTTTACACGGAGCTCTGTTTACAGAGTTTTATTTTGCAGTTTTTTTCCCCTTAAGCTGAGGCTCGTCATCTGTCTTGATACTGCGTTTGTTGCGAGTGAGTTCATAGCGAATTAACAGCTGAAGGTCTACCCCGGGAAAGGAATGCCGCCTCCCCCAACCTCCTCCCCCTACCTCCCCTTAGCCTTCCTGTAATCAACCAGACCGACTGCTCACAAAAGGAAAAAATTAAAACCTTTTGTTGTTGTTATTTTTATTTTTATTTTTTGTGTGATTCATTATGTGCTTCACTTAGCGTTCGTGATCTAGGTTAACAAGTTCTCACATGTACAAAAACTCTGCGTGGGGCAAAATAAAAACAGATCATGATTAGTTTTCGATGTGTGTTCTCATTATTGTCATGTCAAAAGAAAAAATTGTTAAAAAAATAAATAAATAAATCAATAAGGGGAAGTTTGTACTTCAAGCGGTACTGAAAATGAGGTAATAATGTGATTGTGATTGTGATGGTAATACCGTTGATAATTGACAACATATACTATTGTCGGGTAATTGTTCGCCTTCGTCCCTCCATCTTGTTTTTATTGCAACGTGGTGTTCCCTAGTTATCGAAAAACGATCGAAATTAAACTAGGCTTTTGTGGCAGGCGTATTACTACCAATGGTGTTGAGCTATATATATTGAACATCGCCATTTTGGGGTGACGTCATCTCAATACAGTTCGGACGCCATTAGGAGCGATGGCCTTTTACCATAATTAAAAGAAATTGTATGCGACCATTGCACATGAGCAGTCCATTTGTTTACGCCCTTGACGATTCAAGACGTTTCTGGATTTCGAATTCCGTTTACAATGGTTTGGAGATGTAATATATTGAACATTGCCATTTTGGGGTGACGTCATCGCAATACAGTCCAGACGCCATCAGGAGAGATGACCTTTTACCATAATTAAAGAGATGTGGTATTGGCCATTGCACATGAGCAGTCTATTTGTTTATGCCTTAGAAGATTCTAGACGTTTCTTGATCCCGAATTCCGCATACGATGGTGTTGGGATGTAATATATTAAACGTCACCATTTTGGGGAGACGTAATCTCAATACAGTTCAGACGCCATCAGGAGCGATGACCTCTTACCATAACTAAAGGAAAGTGGATGTGGCCATTGCACATGAGCAGTTCATTTGTTTACGCCCTTGAAGATTTAAGACGTTTCTGGGTTTCGAATTCAGTATACAATGGTGTTGAGAAGTAATATATTGAACATCGACATTTTGGGGTGACATCATCGCAATACAGTTCAGACGCCATCAGGAGCGATAACCTCTTACTATAACTAAAGAGAAATGGTTTTGGCCATAGCCCATTTGTTTAGGCCTTAGAAGATTCTAGACGTTTCTGGAACCCGAATTCTGGATACAGAAGAACCCGTCAGCAGGACAACGTTTTCCCATAAAACGGCCATCAGACGGCTTCTAGCTCCATTTCTTCTGTCCGATGGTCACGATGTGCGTCGCCCTTCTTATCGTATTTAAATCGAAATGAAATCTTGTTGATTTTTGCAAAATCAGATTTTAAATGTTTCTGTATTTACCAATTTTAAAGTCTTGGTTATGCATCACTGAATTTTGATCCTCCAACAATTAGGGACGATTTTATCACGATGACGTGCCTGTCGATACCCCTACACACCAATTTATCGATTTAGGGTAGTAGCAACATTCATATCTCTAGTGATGCTGTAAACTTGTTATATTTTATCATACACTAGATAAATTATTGACAAAACTACGACAAACATTTTATAAAATCCTTCACAGATCACTTTTCTAAGGGGCGTCGGACGTAAATCTAACTGGGAAATCGTCTAATGGGTTAATGGTCTAATATCTGCCTAAATAAAAAACCTGGAAAATTATCTAAACGGAATATCGTGTAAAGGATAAACGTCTAACTGGACACTAATATACCTGCGGTTTCCAATGTTACATGCATAGCAGCAGCGAGCGCGGCAGCGCGAGCGAGGCAGGGACATTAGACGATTTTCCATTATACGAATTTCCTGTTAGACGATTTTCCATTATACTAATTTCGTGTTAGATGATTTTCCGTTATACTGTATACGTTCTTCCAATTATTCGATTTTCCACTTAGACGATTACCCCTCGCCCCTTTCCAAACTGAGGAGGTAAGTCACTCGGTGATAACAAAACATTTGCAAGACATAACCATAGTTAACATGGAAGGTTTAATTAGTGTTGTGTAGCATTTTGAAGGCCTGCTGAAATGGGACCTTGCAACTCTATTTACAACTGTTTTTTGCTTGTGATTTCTATTCCTTGTCTTTTAGGGTTTATTTATTTTTTTTAATTTATTGACAGTAAAAAAAAAAAACGCAGCCTGAGGGAACCTCGTGAAATGTGTCAATACATGGAAAAACAGAATAAAAATGTGCAAGAAAAAGCAAACTACAAAAAGACACGTAAAAGATCAATAAGATCAATAAGATCAACAGTGGGGGGAAAAACTCACAGTATTGGTAACAAATTGACAAAAAAAAAAACCCAGAAACCCGGAATGAAAAGTTCATAAAGAAAAATTTGGCAGAGCAAACATGTGATAAGAGGCAATCAGCAGCAAACAAAACAAAACTCCTTTTGAACTTCACTCTCAGCCAACCAAAGCCTCAGTTGTTGTTTTTTTTTTATTTTTTATTTAAAATTACATTATGGGAGATGACACGTAAACAGAGCGGTAGCCAGTTAAACAGTTTAGCACAAAGAAATTTCAAACATTGTTTTTCAAAATGATTTTTAATTTTTGGCAGAAGCAGTCGAAATCTTGGATAGGTAAAATTGTCAGGTGCCAGTTGGGTAATGACATTTTTGCGTAAGTATAAAGCTTACAAAGTAAGCAAAATTAATTGAACCGGTTGAATTTCCCATCTTTTAAATAAAGGAGCTGAATGTTCAATTGGGCTAGCCAATATCATAATGCGAATCAACTTCTTTTGCAATACACATAATGGCTTCAAAATAGTAATGTAGGTCAGCCCCTATGTCAATAAATTATACGTTATGATGGAGTGTTTTGTTTTTGCGTGTGGTTTTGTGGGTTTGCTTGTGTTTTTATTGTTTTTTTTGTGGGGGTTTTTTGGGAGAGGTGTGGGGCTGGTGCAGTCACCTTAGCATTTGACTCGACGCCGTATAAAACTATACTTTACTATACTATACTATACTATACTATACTATACTATACTATACTATTAGTTCGAACATGGGTGGAGAAACAGTTACAGTACTAGTCACAAACTCGTTGGCTTCTTTAAAGAATTTACTTGAATGCTGCATTATTTAACTGTTTCAAACATTTGCCGCTAAATCTGCGTTCATCTAATGAGTGGCGCTGCTGTCCTTGCTGTTGGAAAAAAGTATAGGCTACTTGAAAATTGGTGAAAGGATCAAGAATTCAAGTTACCCTGATTTTTTTAAATGGGTACAATAATCGAATTAAATAGTAACAAAGAAAAATTTGCAATATGAATTTAATATCTAGTCTTCATCAAGAAATACTCAACGTACTATAGGCCTATACCACTTGAGGTTGAAGTTAATAAGCACAGACTGAACTCTTTTAAAGAATTTGCTTCTGTGCAATCGTGACTGTTTCATTAAAAAAAATTAGGTTACTTCCAGCAGACCTGTGTTTTATGTCTTGCACCGAAACAAGCATGACAACTGACTGAACGAATTTCCAAACCACATTATTAGAGTTAGCTCCTTTTAAGTGCTGCATGAAATTGCCAATAATTCGGTGTCCCAAAACTTACAGACAGTTCATTCCCAAAGGAACTTAAAGGTGTTGAGAGGGTCAAACTTTTGAAATGGGTCGACAACCTCAAGAGTTGTTGAGGCCAACTCTGCAGCCTAACGGTAAAGGCAAAGGCTCACGAAAAGGTGCCAGAGGCAGATTGCAGAACACAACTAACGGTTTCGGAGGCACCATTTGTGAATAGGGAAAAGGCGGTGCGGAGAGAAGAGGCTTTTGAATAATACATGTCTTCGTTTCGATATGCGCATTTGTGGTCAATTTGGGATGCGAATTGCATAAATCAGTCCTGAAGCGGTGCAAGGTATAGTGCAACACAAACTGCAAACTTGAAAGCAAACTTACTAGAATAATGTTAGCTTGTGGGTGGGTGGTGGGGGCGTGTAGAGGGGAGAGAGAAAGGTGCCAAATCGTGGAGGAGGTGTGTATCGAATTGAATTTCGTTTCTTTAAAGCAGGTAGTGTGTGAGGGTGAAGGTCGAGTGATTCTGTGAATGAATGAATGAAAGAATAGAATGCGAAGGAAAATACGGAAATAATGCAGATGTGTAATCAAAGTTGCACCTTAAAATCTTCACAGGAACATTAAAGCAATATACCGCCTGCCTTATAACCTTCCGCCTGCCTCACAACACCCATGCGACGATCACATCCGCGTATTTACCACAGCTAAGGTCAACTGAGACGGTAGCTTCGTTCATCGCTGTGAAAAACATAGCTACTGTCTCAATTGGCATTGCGCCTAATCTAATAGCCCAGCCACCGTGAACCCATTGATCGTGTCGTCAAAAACCGGAATGATTCTTGTATTTTAAAATCACGATTTTCAATTTTCTAGACTAGTGTTTTATAATTTTGCTTCGGCGATCTATAGGAATAATTAATTTTAATTTTTACCGCATTAGTCTATAAGATTGTAGATCTCATGGTAATTATTAGAAAATTAGTAGATGTACACACAGAGATGAAACGTCATGATTATTGTACGCGCGCATTGCATCATTTAGTGACGGGTCGTTCTTAAAAATAGTTAACAAAATTCAACAGAAAATATCCTAGACTCCACATTTTAAAACGGTTTTTTAGCAAGGGAAAGACTAACGGTAAGTAAATAGACCTTTGGGGCCGTACTTGATGTGGAGGATCGAGAAAAATGGCGCTGGGAGGTATATCCCTTTAATTGATGTGGAGTTTAATAGAAGTTAAATTTTAGACGAAATTCACGTTGGAAGTACTTTTCATCTGCCCCGCCTGATACATCTAACACAACAGGGCAGACTGGTAATAGTTGGCCCTGGACACAATAAACATTTGGTTCTGTGGTGTAACAGGTAGGGGCAGACTGGTAATATAGTTGGCCCTGGTCACAATAAACATTGGGTCTCTGATATAACAGTTACTGAGGACAGGGGTTTACTTTCATAGTCATGGACTGAAGCCCCAGTGAGTAGTGTTAGGTAGAGCTTGAAAATTTTTTAATTTTTTTAATTTTGGAACCAGTAGAAAATGTTTAATTAATTAATTAATTTGTTTACGTTTTTAATCCTATTATACGTACATATCTTATGTACCAAATTTCTTAGATTGGGGTACACAGATTATAATTTACCAATCTACTATCTTTGAATTCTTTTGAATATTGGTTTATCGAACAAGGCAAACGGTACAAAACTCCGTATGTGCCCTCACCCCACAAGAGCTCATGCTCACGTGCGTGCGGCGTGTTGGCTACCGTAAAAAAAAGTAACAAAAAACACAAGAATCAGGCATTATTGTAAAGGGTACGAAAAAGAGACAACATCCGTGATTGATCCACAGCACAACTGGTACAATTTGGGGTGGGTAAAATGTAAACATTTTTTTTATCCCAAATCCGTGGCTCCTGGGTTGATCACTACCTAGCCGCTTGGGCTTGGATCACAGTCGTTCAGCCTGATAAATTTTACGATTCAACTCTGTATGGCGACATACCTAGGTTGCTTCCTATAGGTGATTTTTAGGTTGTTTCTCAGGTGTTTCGAGTCGCTAACTGACCGGCCGGCCTTCTCTTTGACTGAGTCACAATACTTCGAAAGCTACACATATACGTGTTACTCAACACCCGGAATAATTAAGCACCAGAAAATGTGGCGATTTGTGGCATCATTCAACATGGGATGTGCGCTACAACTGGATTTCCCTAAGTACCACTCAACAAAAACAGGCTTCCCTGCCTCACAATGTCAATAAAAATAGCAGTTGACCACCTATCAGCTAACACAATGGAGAGGTTAGGGGGCCAGTGGTGCTACTGAAGCGTGGTACGACTTCAATGTATCGTTCGTGCGGTGTTTTGTATTTGTGTCTGTAGTGATTCATGCATTTTTTCCCCCTTTTTTTTTTTAAAGATTAGCAACGTAGTGGACGTAGATTATAATAGGCAAGGCCGACGTTAAGTTGTTTGGGGGCGGAGGTATGGAGGTTTTGAATACATGTGTAGGCTTGGATTTAATCGCCTGCTGCAAGACGGCAGATGTTGGTTCCAATCCTGTAATTACAAAACTGGGCAAACTAAAATGATCAGACGGTAGATTTTTTTTTAATAGCCTACACATATTTTAAATAGTTCATGTGCCAAAGCACTTAATGCGTCGTGGTGGCTGAAGGATGAGAGAACGTAACCTAGTTGCTTGAGGTGGTGTATGGCTATTTGGCCGATTCCCGTTTCGCCGATTCTCGTTTCGCCGAATAAGTTATTTTCCGAATAACGTGCCACGCTCCCGCTATCAAGCTCATAACATCAGAAACCGCTACTAATCACAAATTGCTTCCAACTAGGGATGCACCTTTAACTTCTCCAACGTCAAATGTTTAAGAATAATTTGATTCGGCGAAATGGGAATTCCCCTTTCGCCGCATTTTAATCAGAGGTTAATTTTCGGCGAAACGGGTATACACGGGTGTAAGCCGATCACAACTTTCTCTATTGTCAGATCTAACACTGGCGATTTTAAATAAATCTTTGGCCCTGTCATGACGGGAGGTTTCTCTATTTATATATGAACATGAATTACGTGAATTCACACGTGACGTTAATTCCAGTCCAAGGAAGAGCTGTGCGCCACTGCTATCTTGGCCTTCAGCAATACGACACAACTGTTAAAAGCAATTAAAAAATTTAGAAAAGTCTAATTTGTTTAATCTTTGTCGGAACCCAGTCACGGACGTGGCATTAACAAAATTTATAGGCGAACTGTTACAGCTTGACTTAAACGTCTGCATCAAAAGGTCAAAATTGAGCCAATTTGGTCATTGGGTTTTTCATATCATATAAGACTGAACGAGAACCTAATTATTTACCACTAAAATAAAAGTTCAACTACTAGGAGATACTGCAGCCTTTCATTATTATTATTAGTGTTATTTGCAACATGCGCATGGAGTAGGGATATGCGACGACGACATAGTCTTTAAGAAGCTGACAAAATTATCGTGTTAAGAATAAGACAAACCTTTAAAACGATAAATTTTTCAGTCCTTTCCAGTCCTTTAGAGGAGATCGCATAATAACGCATCGTTATTTCCTTGATTAAGCTCCTGCTCCTGAAAGAGCATCGGGTTTATATTAAGTACCTGTTTATAGTGTCCGCGGCCTATCTTGAGTTCTCCGCAGAACGAACACAGATAATCGATTGTACGTTTTCAGTAGCAGAGTGCCTTGTTGATATCCAATATGGTTACAAAAACAATGGCGGCCGTCGATTAAAGCGCATCCAGGAAGACGTAGCCGCTCATGAAATACTTGCAGGACTCAAGATACACCGCGCACACAATAGCTTACTCGAAAGTAAAAAGTGTCGAGCTCTGAATAAGCAGCAGGGTGCTCTTTAGAAAAGTCGGTTAACTCAAAAGCCCATTGTAATTCAAATTGCAATCCTTCAACATGTAAACAAACTCGTGTCTGTCGTGGAATTGTCTCAAAGTCCCAAAGTAAAACTATATACTGTATAATTAGTTGTTTCAACAACTAATATCTCCAGTATCGCGCTGGGCGTTGAGGCTAGCTTGCTTCGACTTTGGTGTGAAGAATCGTTTAGGGGCAACTATTTCTGTTGCTTATTGCTTGTCGAGATACGCCTTGTATCTTTGTTATCTTCTGGTATCTTTGGCAGCAAAGATGAAGCTGCGTGATCCAAGCTCAGAGACACGATCCTGCGTTGTCGTAACACGATCGTCATGTTAAGCCGTAATGGAAGGAGCGTGAAGGCTAATTCCCCCAATCGACGCGACACTAGTTCACGCATTTAAGCATAAACTTTATTTTAGCTATTTTATTCTACAATGGCCGAAACAATGCAAATTTAATGGGCCCGCTATGAAAAATAATAAGTTCCGGGCCTCAATAAAAGTGCCGGGGCTCTGTTTAGGGTTCTCATTCGACGTCCCCACAAATAAACTAGAATACAGAACCAAGAACGGATTTCAGGAAAGAACGGATTATCCCGATCAATACGGCTGTGGTGGTCTTCATCTGTAGTGAAGGATGTAATCATATCAATGGATGTGGCGAATCAGTCAGCAAAAGGTCTGGCGACAAACAGATCTGAAGCGACCGACTGAAAACGGAAAACGAGTAAACAACGAAAAAGAGCGGGCAGGGGATTGAAGTGGGGGCGGAGGGGAGGGAGGGGGGGGGGGAAGAGGCAAGGAAACTTAATAAGAAAAATCTCCAGGATAAAACCAAACCAACAAGAGTGCGCAGTTTCTTGGAAGCCCAAGAGAGGCCAAGATGGGAACAATTTTTCTACCGTGTTCATACAAAAGGAAAAATGGTAAAAACATTTGAATACAGCAGCAAGGTTTCAGGTGGACTAAACATTACCTCAACCCTACAGTATCTGAAACTTTACAGGAAGGTTTATTTGCGTTTCTTTGCTGTTTTGACGTCGGATCAGTTAAACTTTACCTTAAGCATCAAACGAGATCGTTTTTGTTTTTAATCCATAATCGTTTTGTGCAAACGGAACATTAAAGGAACATAAATCCCTGTTGGCTTTCCTGCATGACTCAGTTTTGCGACATTAGTTCAAACGTATGTAAATGTTGCCAACACATTTATTTTCTTGTTTTTTTTTCTTGCGTGCGAGGTGATTTGGCGATATTAACTCTAACCTGTGTAAATGTTGCCAACTGCAATCTCATCGAGTCGCACGATATACCGGAAGGATTTATGTCCTTTTAAATCTACATAATTTTTTTCCTTCTTAATACTTCAGCTTTATTTGGAAACTAGCTGTAGCCCGTGCTACGCACGGATGGTACTTGCTACATTGGGGCAGTTTTCTTCCTATGTGTTTGTCGTGGAAGGCATGTATCCCATCTGTGTATTTTTGCGCACAGTGGATGCATTTATTTATTGTGTACTAATGGGTTAGGTGAGTAATACTACATAATTTGATAAGTAGGTGAAGGGCTACAATTACATAGTTTTGTGGGTTTATCACAAAACACAAAAGGTGTGTAACACTTTGTTATGTATGTATGACTTTAACAGAGGCAGTTATGGGCAATTTCTCCATAAACCATGGCCTGCAAAACTATGATTTCTTTAAAATAATGAGTTTTTTCGGTAAGCTTTTTGTAGTACTCTTGCACTTAGACTATTTTAGACACTGTCATTGACCAAATCAAGGTGGTTGCACCCCCATCCTTTAACTCGTAGCCCACGCATTGACGAAAAAATCGAATTGCCGGCGACAGAGACGCCTGAGGTCTATAAGCCAACTGCTATGCAGACTGAGCCACCATCAAATGAAAATCAAGGTCTTTTAAAATTCTTTATAAGCCGGATCAAAGTTTAGGTAGGTTATTAAGAGATATAGGGAGTGTAAGAAACGCATATGTATTGCTAGTTTAGCCAATGGCACAAATGATGATTATTTATTACTCCATTCGTCAGGGAAAAATTACTTCCATACTGTACTTAGTTTGGCATGACTAGCTACCTAAAGATTGCCTAGTAAATTTTAACTAATGTCTAATTACTCATACATAGGTTTCACACAAAACAGCCCCATTACAACGTGGCGCCATCCATTTGCGGTCAAACATAGTACTCCCTAGCATGTAGTGAAAAAATAGTTCAGTCATTAACTCTATCCCCGGTCCAGCTCTTGGGCTGATGCAATTTTTAGTGCTATAATTCGCCAAGCTGGACACTGTAATCCGTCATGCTATTCATCTTAATACTGTTCACACTATTTCGTCGGAACTCTTTATTGACTCCTGGTATAATATGTTTTTTGTTTTGCGATATTTCCATTCTTTCAAGATAATCTTTATAGCACCTTCATATATTGGACAATGACCAAAATCCGAATTCCAACGGGTTCTCAAACACACGTTTTACAGATTTTAGCACGGGCTTTGGGCTTTAAACGCAGGCTTTAACCAGTTTAAAAATTCTTTCGTCACCCTGTAAAGACGTCGTGATGTCTCACCATTTAACAGCAAAATCCCGAAGACAGAATTCACTGCTACACCGGCCATGTCCAAGATGGCGACGGTTGTCCAATCGACAAACACATCCAAGGCTTGGTGGCGACAGATCGAAAACCAGAAGGAGTAAACAAGTAAAACGAGAAAATGGGGATGAAAACTAGCGGACGACATCTTTGGAGGCAGAGAAGCTGAAAAAACGAACAAGAAATTCTGGCAGACAGCCACGCTTTTCGATGGACGACTGGAGAGCCATTGGTCAAGCGAAGGAAACAGATGGTGCCGGGGAAGAGGAGACGGTTTGAGATGTCCCGTTAGAAGGAAGGGAGGGGGAGGGGGGGAGGGGAAGGAGAGGCGGCACTAGCTTGCAAGTGGAACGAGGTGAGCTGGTGTCTGATGTTCAAGCTGAAAAAACTGTTAGGGAAAAAGCGAAGTGAAAGAGGAAGGAGTTTGGATTTATTGATTGGCGCAAGATTTTTGAAAGCTTATCGCGAAGACGAGTTGTTGATTGTTAGTTTGTTTGAGGCCGTACGCAAATGGGCTCACGCAAAGGGGGCTTCCCCCCCACCCCACCAACACCCTGTGACGTCATTAGTGTAGGGCCTCAAACAAACTCGCAATCACACACTTTTCATCACGGGGGCAGAGGCGCAGCTGGGAAGAGGTGTCTTCCCCCCCATACCAAATAAAAAAAAAAAATTGTAAAATAAACAAGTAAGAAGTTTTTTGTGATTTAAAACTTTCCAAAATTGGGTCTTCCATGTGTCTCAAAGGTGGTCTAACTACCGAAACGTCGTTGGCTTTCCCCAAACCCCACTGGGGGAGCTCACAGCGCTCCCCCAGACCCCCTATCTGAATCTGGCACACCGCATCTTTAATTTCTCCCCCCACCCCCCAAGAAATAAAATTAATCTTGGGTGCGCCAATGAGAAATGGGGATATGCGGGGTGCGAGTATAGGATAAAGGGGGGCGAGGGGTGCTACACAGTGGTGACGATTTTTTTTTACTGTGCCATCTTTTTATGATAATTTTATTCTTGCATTAAACTGTATAGCATAACGATATTTTGTGAATAACACGTGTCTCAATCACTTTATCCAATTTTGTAACTAGGCTAAATCAAAAATACCAACAAATACGATTTTCCCGAATTATTCCCTTTTCATCGGTAACGAAGGAAAGGGTGGGGGGGGGACGCTTGATGTTTTGACATCGTGTTTTTGGGGTGGGGGTTGCAGAAGAACGACTGGGAAGAGAGAGGGGTGGAAAAATTAAAAATCGGTAAGACGTCATTGTTACGGCCTTTGTTTTTTTTTTATGTGTGAGCACTGTGAGTCATCTGGATAACCCAGCGATCCGGGATGACCCAGATGGTATGTATTGTAGTTTCTGCGCGCCGGTCAGCTACCTGAGAGCCCATCCACAACGACGGTTACGTGCACAGACCCCCCCCCCCCAAAACGGCAGGGGCGATCTTTAGTGAAGGGGCACAGTAAGTTTTAGTGGACATTTTTCTTGGGGAACTTTTTTCGTGTCTCTCTTTTTTACCCTTTTCTTAGCCATTATTGTCCCTCTTTGGCCTTTTTGGCGTGAACAGTATAAGGGCCCCGTTTTCAGTCACCACCGCATCAGCAAATATCAGTCTGTGTTTTTTTTTTTTTTTTTTTTAAAAAAAAAAAAGGAAAAATGTCCTCCCCTCCTCCCGCCCCTCCTGTTCACGCCACTGTATAACGAGTAGAAGTGTGAAATATCAGTTAAAACTCTTTGCTCCTGACGTTATGTCTGTGTGTCGGGAAAGGACGATTTGGTCCCGCCGAATTGGTCCCGGACAATTTGGTCCGACCGATTTGGTCCCGGAGAATGTGGTCCCAAGCCGATTCGGTACAAGGACAATTTGGTCCCGGGGAATTATTGTTTTTATTTTTTTTATTTTTGTGTTTTGGAGTCCTTTTTTTTTTTTTGGTTGGGT
>JAHWFP010018865.1:19135-29570 GCA_023313725.1 Lithobius niger
CAGAAAGCTACAAGCTCCTGAAAATTGACTGGGTCAAAGATGACCGACGAGACCTAGTGCCTCATACTGATCATGGAGGGTACATGATGCGCTGGATGAGCAATTTCATGAGGAGATGAAACGGATGAAGTTGTCAACGAGCTACAGTCAAGAATGTAGGTTGACAAGACATCAAGATGAGTCTATCTAAAGAGCAGGGCAGGACGATTTGGTCCCGGACGATTTGGTCCTGGGGAATTTGGTCCCAAGCCGATTAGGTCCAAGGACAATTTGGTCCCAGGAATTAATATTTTTATATTTTTTATTTTTGTGTAGTTGGAGTCCTTTTTTTTTTAGGTTGGGGGGGCCACTAACTCCACAAAAAAGGCCCAATGGTGTTTTTGAAAATATTTTTTATATTCTCTTTTATGTGGTTGTGCTAGAGGGTTTTTTTTTGGGGGGGGGGGCACTCCCCAATGCTGTTTTAAAAATATTTTTTATTCTTTTTTTGTGTAATGGTATAGTCTCATTTTTCACGCAGTGGGGCAACTTGCACCACAAACAAGGCCCAATACTGTTTTTTTTTTAAATGCAGCATGTAATAAATTAGTACGAAAAAACAGCTCCCCCTCCTCCCCAAATGGCAGTCCTAAATTTTAATTAAAACTTTATTACTGTGCAAAAATATGTTTTAAAAACAGTGTTGGGCCTTCTTTATGGTGTATGGTGTTCCCAGGCTCCCCACCCCCAACTTCCCCTTACACACAAGCTTTAATAAAATATATACATAAAAAAGCTTTATCGGTCGTCCTAAATTCATCGAAGTAATTAAATTATTACTTACCTGGGACCAAATTGTCCGTGGACCAAATCGGCCGGGTACCAAATTGGCCGGAACCAAATCGGCGGGACCAAATTGTCGCGTACCCCTGTGTGTTATAAAAACGCCCCCCGGGGTCCCTACCAAAGCTCGCAGTATGCCTTGCGACTTGGGGTTTGCCCCGTCTTGTAGATGTTAATTTTAAACCTCACGACCTTGCAGAGGGTCCAAGAACAACATAACTCAGTTAAGTTATTTTAACTCAAAAATTCTCATGCTTATTTTAACTCATTTTTCAAAAATTAATTAAGTGGTTCTCAGGAGTGGTACTAAAAAAATAGATACGAGCGGGCGGTGTTTTGTTTTACGTTTTATTCATGATTTTTCAGAAGCGGGCGACGGCTTTTTTATTTTTTTTTTTACCAAACAAAACGAAATCAGTAGCTTTCATTTTGTTGTCGAGCATACAATATCTATGTTTTAAAGCCAAAATCAGCGTGCAAAAGTTTCACATTTGATGAAAATCATTCTTTAAATCTAAATGTTTAGTTGTGACATGCCTCTGAACGATCTTTATAGGTTCTTTTCTAGGCGAACATGTGAATAGAGCAATGTGCTCGTGTGGTCATCGGCTCCAGGTAATGTTTGGTGAAAGAGTTGATGCGTGTGCTCCTGAGAACCACTTAAATAATTTTTAGTGGCCTTATCTGTTGGAAGCACGACTTTAGTCAAATCCGTATAAACTAAGAAAAATGAAACTGTTGTTGCTTTCTTTACGCGTAAATCAGTATAAACAATCTTTAAATCAGTTTAAGGGGTCGGAATTAAATTCGGTTCTTGTATTATCCCTTAAAAATCTGTTGCGAAAGTAAGGGTCATTCCGTTAAAATATGCGGAAACTTCGTGAGCGTCAACTCTCTCTCTCTCAACTCTCCCACAGAACTACACGAACTTCTTGGATTTCAATACATACATACACAAACAAACGAATCCGTTACCTCAACTCTCCCTCCCTCCTCCCCTCCACCATTCATCTGCTTCGCTTTTTTAACGCACGCCCCTTTAATTTTATTTATTTATTTATTTATTTTTACGTTGCGTGACTCTTTCCGGCATGCAATTCGAATTAAACAAAAAATAAAATAAATAAATAATTCTAAGTGGAAAAAAAAATAAAGTAAAATTAAAAAAAAACTTGCACGGCAACTTGCAAAAAACACGGTTCGCTCGTTCGTTCATTCAGGTCAAGCAAACGTGGCAGACATCGCTACGAATTAAATGTTTCTTAGAATCCTCCCCATCAACCCCCCCCCCCCCCCTCCCTCCCAACGTCCTCAACCCGCTACTCGTCCGTGTTTTGCCGAGAAAATCCATTTGAGTGTTCCAACACAATTGGATTTTCTCGGCAAAACAGGCGGTCATTCGTATTGCATGAAAATTGTAAGAAATTTATTTTAAAAACTTCCAACTGGTTGGTTTCCCTGAAAACGTAAATGTATGCATTATAAAAGGCATTCTGTTCTCTCATTTCTGAGGAAAGAGGTACGCGGATTGAGCGTGCTGAATGATTTCCTATAGTATAGTAAATCTTATCACCCTAAAACAAACTTTTACTACACCAACTACGTATATTTTACGGAGTGTGATTAATGTATGAGCAAAACGAAGTAATTTGCGTCCCAATACCAAGGCGGAGTAACTCGCACAGTCTCAACGTGACGTCACAGAAGGGTTACTAGCGCAAGTAGCGCTCACCGCTTGATCAAGGACCGCAGAAGCGCGGACAACGTGGCGCTTAAGCCGGCCCACAGTGGAGTTCAAAAATGCAAGCAAATCTTGCGATGTCACTAACAGCCCCACAAATTTGCGATATTTTTACAAATCGCATACGGCAAATGTTAGCTAACACGATTTACCTTCACGAAATTCGCTTTCCTTAGCCCTCAACGTGTTGTTTGTAGGCCATTTTTAAGCTGAGTGATCGTAACATACGGCGGCTCGTTGGGACACACAACGACTTTTTTCTACATACTTTGCTGAAACCGGAACAAAATGGTCGCTGGCAGGGGTGCTGTTGTAGTGCGAGCTAGCTGGTATTGGAACGCCGACGTTCCGGTTTTATGAAAGTTGTGTATTTGGAAAAACGGTTATTGTGTGTCCACCGCATCACAACACGCGTTTCTTTCCCGTTTGCTGATGACGTCACTAAATCGTGCGTATGACGCTTGGTGAGTGTTGCTTTCCGTGGGAACATGCTCTTCCCAATAGAAGTGATGTGAGGTTTATATCGCTACGATAATCCCTATAGCCAATTTTGTGATGCTCTCTGAATCGACTAAAGTTCCTGAATCGTGGATTGACACCAACTGAGTGAGCGAAAGAGCAATATGGCTAACGAAGAGTTTACTTGAAGGTGAAATGCGTGAATCTTTACTTTAAAATGAGGTCGTGGTGGCTGACTAGTGAGAGCAATCATCCCACAGTTAATCGATTAGAGACTGATCATAACTGAAGAGACGATTTCGAATTTACATCCAGCTCCTTCACATTTATGAAATCTAACTCTAGTTACGTTGGATAATCTTATCTTCATATCCTTGTCACATCCGCATATTTGTCGGTTTGAACCCAGGTATTTTCCTGTACTTTCTACCATTGTTATTGCGTACAAAAGTTCTGGAAGATTCAAGGTTGAACTGTGAACATAAACTACATCCGGCACATTTTTTCTTGATGTCTTCCCAGAAAGCAACGCAGATCATCGATGCGACAGTATAGCTCGGTGCACCTTGCAGGTAGCAAATTACAAAGACGGAGGACAAAATGGCGGCCACTGATTCGCACTGCAAGGAGAAGAAAGGCCGTAAACAGTAGGCTTTTCTGCGTACCCTTACATAACTATAAAAATATATACATATATTTAATTTTTTAAGTTTAAAATTCAAGATTAAGATATTGCGTTTGTGCTTTTTTACGGGTTTAGATTTGTAAAGATTTGTCTGATTGAAGTCAAAATACGGCCTTTCATTGAAATCACAAACATCTGAGCGGAACATGTGTCGAATGTGCTGGATGTAAGCCCATCCTAAGAAGAAAAAAAAATGGCCTTATTCGTTAGATTATTCACCCCAGGTCTTAAAATCATGTAAAATCACAACAAAAAACAATCGCTACATTTTGTGGTGAAAAATTCCTAATTTTAACAAAACGACCGTGCCCTACAAAAAAAAAATTATAGTCTAACTAATTCCACCAATCAGAACACGGCCATTTTTCAACTGCTGATCTATCATTCCTCAAGGTATATACTGACCGACACGGGTCACCACCGTTTCTGCGAGATTAAAGAAAGGTTTTTACGGATCATAGAGTATTTTTTTGAAAAGCGAGCAACCCAGCCGGAACAATCTTTACAATTCGAAATATCATTCTGGTAACTCCTTCATATTTCGGTAATCTAATACGTTTTTTTTTTGCCCAAAGCGAATTTCGGCCATTATTATAAAACATTGCCTTTCGAGCAGATACGAAATCGGACTGACTTTTAATAAAAACTGCTTTCTACTATCTTTTTTTAAGTACCGTTGTCTTCTACTCGTAATCACACAAGTTGTTTGTTCATTGTAATCAACATCGGAAGGCAAGGTACTGTAGTTGGCCCCAAGTTATAGCGAGACAAGAGTATGAGGGAGAACACACAAGTAATCAAAGGTTTATTTGATAGTGAGGTTACGGTTTGCAGACTACTGACTGAATCCTTAAAAGATGGAAGTGCGATTAGAGGTTATATTACCTAACGGAAGTATCATTGGGAATTGGATAAGACAAAACAAAACAAAAGGTGCACTCTTACGAACTTTCTGTTATGGCTGTAAAACGGATGCAGAATGTCATAAAACAAATTTTAACGAAGGTACCATGAGTGATTGGAATTTAGATAAATTTGAAAATGAGTGGCCTTATGACCATATACCGAATTTGTCAAATAAAGTTTTACTTTGAAACGTATACTGTATCCGGCACTTTTTTTCTTGAGTTCCCCCTAGAATGCAACGCAGATCATCGATACGACAATCTAGCTGGGTGAACCTTGCAGATAGAAACATATAGAGACTGAGAAGACAAAATGGAGGCCGTTGAATCGCACTACAAGGAGAAGAAAGGCGTAAACAATCTGTTTCCATGCGCACCCTTACATGGTTGGCAAAAGTAAGCGATGGGAAACAGTCGCAGGAACAAAACGACTTTGTTCGCGAGGAGTATAATATTTGGCCCTTTACCAGAAATTATTTATATAATTTATTTATATTACGTGGTATTTGTTTCAGTGCCTCAATTAAGGGAGATACACATTCAAAGCAGGAGACACACATGTTACACCCAAAATTGTTTAGTATCCAGGAGCTCGACCTTTCACCCTTGCACAAAGCCCCATCCCTTTGAAAAATGTTAGTCGCGTCTCTGATTTTTTTCCTAAGACAGTACGCAAACCGGTTGAAATTTCTGACATACACTTCGTACAACAAAGAAAGAAATCGGAAGCATGGAAGTTTGAAGGCAACTGAGCAAAGGACTGTTGAAAAAAAATTGGGAGGGGGAGGGGGCGGAGCAAATATCTCCGAACATCGTTTCTTACAGTGCTGTTTTTGTATTTTAAGACTTACTATCTCAACAAAGTACGGCTTAGTCGGTGAGATAGTTTCGGCGTCATATATAATTATCAAAAAGTTGAACCCGGCTAATTGCATCCGCTGCCGCCAAAGGAAATAGTCCCTTCGTAAAAGCTCATTACAGGAACAATTTTACATAAATTTATAAATTATACGTCACTTCCTTACATTTCGTCTTTATTTTTAGAAAAAAACAACAGACCTAACACCTCGCTGGCTAGGTACATTAGTTATGATGTCCACATGTGTTTCTACAGGCAGGCGGATGATTACGTACCAGTGAGTCGTCTGCAAACTTACTGGGGATCAAATTATAGCAAATTCTTGCAAAAACATTTATTTACGGACGGTGACCAAGGATAACGATTCATCCTTGCTTGGGGGGGGGGGGGGGAGAGCAGGGGGAGGGGAGAGGGGGAGACAACAGCAGCGTAGTGAATGTTGTACTGAGAAAAACTTAACTAAACCGTGGACTTTCTGTAAGGAGACACTATGGAAGAGATGGTGTTCGGTTTTCTCATCGCACTATTCCCTAGTGACGTAAGTCGAGGCACTCTGGGTCCAGAGTGGAGAGGGTTTAATATTCCCTTCGACATCCTAACACATTAATGTTCGACTCGTCCGCCATGCTAATCACAAGGCTAACAACTATCACCGGAAAATCACCTGGTCATCTCATATGTACAACACATTTTACTGGTTTGTTTAAGCCACTCATCTTCATTTCCCACGCACTTTTCTCCGAATCGCCTACGCTTTGCTCCGTAGATGGATATATTAAACCCTCAGGTGCGCCTGACCAAAGTTCTGAGTGGTGGCGAGCACCTAAAGCGACGGAGGCGAGTCGCCAGATGAGCAAAATCTTGATAGGTCAGGTCGTCGTTTAGTTAGCGTGCATTATAACCAGAAAAGAAAACAAAAACGAACTCGTTTGATACATATTGGTTATATACAGCAGTAAGGTTTCACATGGACTAAACAGTACAGCAACATTACAGTGTCTGAAACCTTACCAGAATTTAATTGCGTTCGTTTGGTGTTTTGACTTCGGATTAGTTAAACCTTACGTTAAGCATCAAACGAATTCGTTATTGTTTGTTTTTTTAATTCGTTCTACTTTGACATATCATGCAGTTTAGATTAGCTTGTTTTAATGTTTTGCATCTTTATCAATTACGTTTTGCACAATTGCGTTCAGTCTACGTCGTGCATTTGCGTTTGCTGTTTGGCGTTGTTGCATAATAACAATGTTTAAAACAAAAAAAAACAATAAATCTGGTCGTTTAAAGCTCCCTAACCACTGAACCCCTTTGCCAATTAGAAAAAAAACCTCATGGAAAGGGTACATCCACAAATCAATACTTGTAACATGAGCTAAGATCTAGCTTTATTGGAGACATATTTTGATCTCTAGAGAGCGTAGTAGAAACGTACCGTGCCTAGAACAAGACGAACTAGAACAAGCCCAAAATGAAAATCACGATTCCAGCTCAAAATCCAGATCTCCGACGTGACAAATCGGATATTAATATAAGTTCGGACACATGTTTACCAAGTCCAACAAAGCTTAGTTGTATACTACATTTGAGTGGAAAATATTGAACGACGGCAGAGGAACTAAGAACCGAAATTTCGGCTTTTAATATGGGAGGTGAGGTCAAACCAGATTGGTCATAAAACCTCCAACGGTTCAAATGGACACAAAATAAACATGAGTATTTTTTTTTTTTTTAATTAACCTCCATGAATTGACGTGTTCGTCTGGTCTGGAATAAATTAATGTTCATGTAGATGAACTGCTAAATTGTTTTTTTCCGAAAAATTTTGAAAGAATTAAGAAACTGTCTAGAGTAGGGGAAGCACCAGGATTTTCGATTCGGAAAAGCTCCGATTGTAGCTAGGCCCAAAAGAATGCCTTGAACTCCCTTAAAGTGTTCCGTTAACAATAAGAAATAGTGGACTGTGTTAAGACTCTGTGAAAGCCAATGAAGGATTACAGCACCGGCTAGGCGAATTTCTGCACTACAAAAAGACTTGATTTGTTCATGTATGATGGCTCATTTGACAAATGGATTGGTTTCAGTAGCTCCTGATTCTGGATCGAGCCTAGGCACA
This sequence comes from Lithobius niger, assembly GCA_023313725.1. Lineage (NCBI taxonomy): Eukaryota > Metazoa > Arthropoda > Chilopoda > Lithobiomorpha > Lithobiidae > Lithobius > Lithobius niger. Next base: position 26,720 of record JAHWFP010018865.1, read on the forward strand.
ATTGATTATTAATTAACTTAATTAGCTGCAAATATTGAATAGGGTCAGCAATTCTGAACTGGCAAATGCAGGCTATGTACAATCAGAAACATTTTTTTTTCACTCTCTGCTCTTCTAATCAGAAGTAATCGTAAAAATAGCAAATTTATCGTAAGTCACGCTTTAAAAAAAGGTGAAAGTCGAACTGGGAACCGCAAACTGTATACACTCTAACCACTCTGGGTTACGAAGTAAGGTGGGGGGGGGGGGAGTGTAAGTCAATATTTTAGACGTTTCTTGAGTTACTGTTACATAGCGGAGGAGGAGTCAGCTGCCGGAGACCCGCAATTTAAAAAAAATAGAACTCGAAGGTGAATAATGCTGAAAATTTTCACTAAATTTTGCCCAAAACGACTGAAGGTATACGCGGACGAAGCACTTCCATATTTTGAGGCGACTATACATGCCTGTTAATTTCTTTTGTCTTGCTTCGGGGACTCAGGATGTCTTTATTCCCAAATTCGATCTCGGAACACTTTTGACATCAATTTCGGGACCTTAAGTCCGGTATTATACTTATATTCGGGACCTCCGGTTTACTTTTGCCCTCAAATTCGACCTCGGAACACTTTTGCCATCAATTTCGGGACCTTAAGATCGGTGTTATCTTTGTATTCGGGACCTCCGGTTTACTTTTTCCCTTAAATTCGACCTCGGAACACTTTTCCCATCAATTTCGGGACCTTAAGATCGGTATTATCTTATATTCGGGACCTCCGGTTTACTTTTTTCCTTAAATTCGACCTCGGAACACTTTTGCCATCAATTTAGGGACCTTAAGATCGGTATTATCCTTATATTCGGGACCTCCGGTTTACTTTTGCCCTTAAATTCGACCTCGGAACACTTTTGACATCAATTTCTGGACCTTACGATCGGTATTATCCTTATAGTCGGAACATCCAGGTCACCTTTGCCCTCAAATTCGGGTCACTAGGGACACTTCTTCCTCAAATTCGCATTCTAGGGTTGCTTTTAGCCTTAAACTCAGTACCTTACCTCACCTTTGTTTTTAAATTCGGGATCTTGGAGTCACTTTTGTTTTAACTTTCTGACCTTGGGAATCCTTTTGTTTTTAACTTTCTGACAATGGGGACCCTTTTGTCCTTAACTTTAGGAACTTGGGAACTCCACTGTTCTTAACTACCTTACCTTGGGGACCATTTTGTCCTTAATTTCCAGACCTTGGAAACCCTTTTATTCTTAACTTCCTGACCTTGGGGACCCTTTTGTCCTTAATTTCCGGACCTTGGAAATCCTTTTATTCTTAATTTCCTGACCTTGGGTATCCTTTTATCCTAAACTTCCAGACCTTGGAATCCTTTTATTCTTAACTTCCTGACCTTGGGAACCCTTTTGTACCTGCGGGACCTTTTGTCCTTAACCTCTGGATCTTCGGGATACTTTTGTTCTTAACTTAACTGATTTTTGGGAGCCTTTTGTCTTTAACTTTCAGACATTAGGAACCATTATGTTCTTAACTTCCTGACTTGGGGACCCATTTGTCGCAAATTCGGCACCTCTAACACGCACATGTCCGGAAACGAGGGAAAAGGTAGCTATTGAAATCATTTGACTAACTTCAACAAATCAGCTCATTTAAATGGTTGCTTGATGGGTTCCATTGGAGCCTGTAACCGTTCCATTCGGTTTCGATATCACTGGTTTCAAGCATCGCTAACTATGGTCACCTTGGAGGTAGGCTAGGTCCTTGATTGGGCGTGAGCGGCATTAGATACTGGACCAGCGGTCAACGTGAGACGCCTCGCCCTCTCACCGCACGAAAAGAACGATGACCTTCTTCGCTCACAAACTTTTCTGTTTTTTTTTTTTTTTCGGGCAACAAATACCGACAACTGGAATTCTTGATAAGCTGAGGTGCGTGCTTGCCCTACTCTGGGCCGCCATTAACTTGTCTGTAGCTGCACAATTAGTCCGGCCGAAATTCGGTAGTTTTCCTTGTTTCGAATGGTGGAAATTTACACATCTTTCAATGGTGTGTTAGATCGCTCACCGTCTATTTCGCAGAATCCATTTTTGGAAAACCCAATTTCGCCGGGAAAATGTCCATTTTTGTAGAAATAAATTTTGAGGTCAGTATTCTTCGAATGTGGATTCTGCGAAAATCGAATTTCAAACTGTTCAGAAATTATGTCCTTCTTTACTGAATGAAATTTGTAGGAGAAAAATATGACCATGCCACCCCTTGACCAGCTTCTAAAATGGACACAACTGTGCGAATTTGGAATTCCATTTTCGTAGAATCCAGTTTCATAGAATGCTGACCTCAACTTTCATTTCCGCGAAAGTGGATATTTTTTTTTGCGAAATTGAATTCTGCAAAATTGGAAGACACCGTTATATCAAGTGAGATCTTCCAAACTTAAACGCGAAGTTTGGGCAACTAATTATTATTTTGGTAAAGTTTAACCAGTGTCTTGGGGTATCAATATCAAAACAGATTTGTAAATTTAACTGGAATTTTTTTTAAAGACGCTATCTGACAAGCCCGTGTCCTACAGTATATTTCAAACTCAAGTTTAATTTTCGGGTGATCTGCACACGTTTAGAGGCCTTGTTCACAACGTAAATATTAGTTGGCTGCGACAGCACAACGAATTTTAAGGCCAAATAAAATAATACTTCGTTTAACGTCCCCGCTCGTGCCATTTTTGGGGGGCGGCTAGAAAGAAAAAAGTTTAGTAAATAAAGTATAATTTATTAGCCCGTGTGTTAAAATTACAATTCAGACGCAACGCAAAATTTAACCGTGTGTTGAACGCAGTTTTGTTTGATTAAAAGTTCGGTTTAA
>JAHWFP010018866.1:0-20829 GCA_023313725.1 Lithobius niger
AAACGTCCCTCAAATTATTGGCCACAAATTTACTTAGTACGTCCTCGTGCACCTGGGAGCAATTTGCAAAGTTTAACGCTGGTACGCCACTACATGGCGCTACGGCAGGCAGAGTATAAAGCATCGACTGTGGCGCCATCTAGTGGCAATAATATCGTTAACCTTTACAGCTTGTTCCTAGATGCACGAGGACGTGCCAAATTTTCACTCAATAATAATTAAGGACACACGTGGCTTGTTAATTGCGTTAATGGAAATTTCTTTGTACATACATTCCTTTGCTTAATTCAGCTAGACAAAACTAGATGGCGCTACATGCTAAAGACTTTTATTTGGCGGCAACCCGCCTTTAAGACATGCCCAATTTTACGCACTTTATACCACACGCCATGGCTGTGACGTGCATATCACGTGACTGGGCTAGTCCAATCAGACGGCCAAACAGCCGTCGTTCTCGTTCGTCATTGGCTAACTCAAGGTGACGTCACGGCAAACGGCCATTGCGCATGTTTTAGTTTATCTGCGCCGTGTTTCCTGCCATGATTGGGGACTGAAATTGAAATAATATAAATAAATTTATGACAGGTAAGGAAGATGACTTGACTACCCTATACGGACGATAGCATCATAAAATTTACGTCATCCATGCTTTATTTTTTGTTTTTTTTTACCCCCAAGTCATAGTGCAACTTGAAACCTCCCTAAAATTTAGTTTTACTCATGATCGGCATTCGGCCTCCACTTTCAGTTTCAATAACGTTTCCTGTTTCAAGAAACAGAAAGCGAAAGCAACGGAAAAAAAAAATCACTTCGGAAGAAAATTGCCAATCCTGCTCTTTCAGTTTGTTGCGTAATTCTGATTTTGTTGCGAAACTTTTCCTGCCATAGATTTCAACTTTAAAATAAATTTCAATATAGGCCTATCCTCTACGGAATTGTAGGCTAGTGCTATATAAAAAAATAACGGAATAGAGGAAGAGGGGAGTCTATAAATGTTATCCAAATTTCAAAATAATTTTCACAAGTAAATCACAATGAACAACTATTCCATGAACGCAAGTTTTAAGTCGGATCCGATATATCATCAAATCCACCTATTTAGTATGCTCTCAATTTGACTGAATACCCTAGCAGGCCGCGATAATGGGGAAAGGGGGGAGGGGCTGCCTCGGGCTTCATACTGAGGGGTGTACCGCGGTTTCGTCCGGCGAAACGGGAATCCCCGTTTTGCCGAATAATTCATTTCCCAATTCCGTGCAGCGCTCGCTGCGGCTAAACAATGTAACATCAGAAATCGCAACTAATAATCACAAATTCCTTCCTTCCAATTAGGAATGTTTCTTTAACTTCTGCAATGTTAAATTTTTACAGAATATTTTGATAACGGGAAAACGCCTGTAGGGGGGAGAGGCATAATGAAAAAGACGAATGTAGCCTGCGACCCTGTTTCTTCTTGCCCTTAGAAAAATCCACGGAAAAACAATACGTCATAATCCCAACGAAGAGAGTGAAAAATAGACTTGCTTGTAAACTTTGAAATTCCACTACTTTTCCAGAAATTACAAATTAATAATAATTAGCCTAACAGACAAAACAATTAATACAATTTTATTCAATATGGAGCCTTCACAACACTGCCTCAAGCAGCTGCAAGGGATATAACTGGTCTGCTAAATGAGCAGTTAGTTCAAAACTGGGTCCGAGATTTCGCTAAGGGATCGAGGGGGGGGGGGGGGGGTACGTCCCTTGTAGCCTAATAAAGCAATAAAAATTTGGCATGAAACTGGACGTGAATGGTGTATATTTCTGCCCAAACGCACGGACGTGACTAGTGATCGGTATTCGGCCTCCACTGTCTAAAATTTAAAGTGTATTTATGTGAGTAGATCGATGCAAGCCTAGGGGTAATTTTTATGGAGGGGGGGGGAGGGGAGAATTTGAACCCCGTCATTTACAAGTTCCTGATAACAGAAAATTGTGTCACTTGAACAGGAAATGTAGACCATTCACGTCCAGACTCTAGCTGATAAAATTTACACGTTAAAGTTACTGTTTATAGTTGTTTTGGACGGGAAAATAGACCATTTACGCCCAGTTTCTCGCTCAATTTATAAGCTAGAACGTTCGTTGTTTGGACGGCAAAAGTGCATAGTCACGTCGCACGTCAAGCTCCTCCCCCAAAGCTCGCGATCAGTCACCCGTGAAACGTAAAAGAAAGAGAGCCACGACGGACGTGGAAGGAGCCACTGCGTTTATTTATTTATTTATTTATTTTTTGTATACAGAATACTTTCTTAAATCGCAGTTTTTTGTTTTTTTTTGTATTAGGCTAGTTGACATTATCAACACACAATTTAATCAATCTCAGATCCATCACTGGTGGTCAATAGAGCCCGCTAGTTAGCATGTTTAAAAAAAAAATGCCCTGCCCTCCCCTCCGGGTGCACCACTGGGCATGGATTGGAATCGGTTCAAAAATACACCCGTACAACAAACACCACTCCCGTTAACTTTCCTCACCTCCCATCCAGTCTCATTTTTCACACAATCGCACACCCCTTACACTGGATATAGCGAGACCCTCCACGTGGCTGAACAGCAGGGTGTTAAGTGTGAGGGATGGGCAAAACTGCTAAACAGGAGGAGGGCGGGAGGAACGAAGAGGAGGGGGGAAAAAAAACAAGAAAAAAAGGGGTGTCAACTTACTTTTACCGCTGTGAACTAATTGCCCTCTTCGTCCTAAGCTTTTAATCCATCTTCACTGGATCCACACGTTCGCATTCGCTTCGAGCATCACCTCGGCTTTGCGGACGGTATCCGATTGAGACGTGCACGTAGGCACTGACGGCGACGACACCCACAACACAATCACTAATGCGCTCCACGCTGTCAATCACTCGGGGTGGCTAGCGATATCCAATCACTTGCGCGTTAGGGATTTGCGTAGCTACACTAAATGGAAATAAATGCAAGGCACACCGTTCGTCACGCGACGAACCAGCAACATTCCCTTTTCGCCGCAACAAGGTCGGGTGGCAAAAGCCAAAATGGAGGACGTCGCTCGCAGCGCGGCCGGTTTCCTCCTCTCTCCTCACAACCACACACACATACACACACGCGCACGCACGTGGACGAATCGCGATCCCCAAAACCGCTCAAATCGTGCGACCGTGGGCGCCTGGATGATGGAGAAACACCCTTCCTTCTTCAGATCGTACAAATCCAGGCGCTAGCAAGCGACAACAAACACCCCACCGCGGCCCACGCTATCACAACACCACGACGTTACGAACCGTCGTCGACCTGGCGTTGACCGGCTTTACAAACTCTCACAGCTTTTGTGAGGCGCTCGCTCCGAGGTTATTGACTCGTAGGGTCTCGGTTCCTTGTGTATGAACGAACGGCGAATGGCAGAGCGAGGATCGGTTCGCTCCCGGCGTTGGCTCAACAGCGCGACCAACAAGCTGGCACCTTTGGTTGGCCAGTTTACGATTTCCCCTCAGCCAACGGCGATCGTCGTACAATCACCACTTCGTCCGTCCCGTCTGTGCGGCAGCGTCGTCGTCGGCATGCACGCTGCACGCACATAAAAAAGATAATAAAATAAAATATAAAAAAAAATACGGGGTTGAAAAAAATTCCCTCTCGTAGGCGCGCACGTGCTCCAACCGGCGGCCGTGTGGAGTTCGACGCGTCTGTCGAGTCGAGTAGAGACGGATGTTGAAGCGCGTTGGCTTCGAGCGGCGCGACACGTCACGCACACCCACTACATGACGTCACTTCCTCCTTCCTTTCCTATCTCTATTGTGCGGTGAACTGGCGTGAACCTTGAACTCGGGGTTTGAGTACGGCGATTGGGGCTCGTGCGAGGCTACACGTAACGTCCACTAAGTGCCTTATTTGCGCACCATTGTGGATATCCGAGGCGGGGGGGGGGGGGAAATTAACAATGTTGTGTAAACATTTATAGTTTTTGTTGCATTCGTGCGGCTAAAAGCTAAAAATAACCTGAAATTTGTAAACTGCGACAGTTGGAATTTCGCATCGAAAAAATCTACCTATTCGTATCGAAACATTCAATTTTAACAATTTACATTTCAGAAACGGATGGAAAAATTGTTTCGTCACGTTTAATTATTTATTTTATTGTCACGGATTAAAAGACTGCACTCATTTACCCAAATGATGTCACGTGGTACAGATATCCATGTGGAGTTGTTACCACGGTAATGACACCTTTGGCCATCACAATGTGACTCCCTACTCTAGTTGCAAAAACCTAGTTGCTAAGGGCACGTTTATGCAACGACTCGCCTATGCATTCACGTAGCTAGAAGCTAGAAGCTACAAATCATCTGAAATTCCAACGAGGCGGTGGCTTTAGCTCTGCCGGCTCGCAACGAAGCAGTCAATAATGTGAGGCAGCGATTGGGAAAATAGTTTCGTCAGGGGGAGTTCTTTATCTTAGCGTCACAGATTATAAGACTGCAAGCATTTACTCTAACGATGTCGGATTTAGTTAATCCAGGTGGCAATGTCACCATGGCAACGACGCCATTACCATCGCGATTAAATTCTAGGTGCGAGAATGCAAAAGTGAATCGTTGCGCAAACGCGCGGCAAGGATTGTACGATGACATCTCGACAACAAGAAGGTAGTTACGTACAACAGAGCGACGTAAATGTGTTATTGCCCTGGTAACGTCCACCGACGAAGCTACGAGGTCGATTCACTAAATACGTGTTAGGGTGCATTTCTGCATCATAACCGTGCTAGCCACAAGCCAAACACTAATCCTCAATAGTCAAGATGGAGTCGAATTTGATTCCACCAGCTGGTGCGGCATGAAGGTGGAATCTTCAACGCAACCCCACGTTCTTCCACCTTGGATCACCAACTCACTGCCTTCCAACCCAAGGTCCCTGGGAATGCGTTCCACCGTACGTACTGAGTCCTGACCCAAGTTGTCGAAGTAGTGCCCGTTTTTACTTTTGCGGAAAACGTACGTTAATAATTTACGGTGTGCAAGTTTTTGCCTATAAAGTTTTTTTTTTAATTAGGTTCGTTATGTTTCCAATTGCTTTCGTTTCTTTGCACTTTATTTTCGTTCATTTTCATTTTGCTTTAGTTTACAATTGACAGCTAATTTTACAACTCTTAAGTCGAAACAACTTAAACGAATAATACTAAATATAATTTACAGTAAGTAAATTAAGATATAGGTTTAAAAACGTATGAAATTAACGATTTACTATACACAGTAATACAAGTAACATCCACAAACTGCTACAGCTACGACATTTTAAAAGAGCAAGCAATGTGGTGATAATCATCAGTGGATTTTCTGTCTGTATGTTTGTTCCAGCACTTAATATTTACTACAAATAAATAAATAAAATAAAAAAGGTTAAGTGCTCGAACATACGACAGACAGAAAATACACTGATGATTCTAACCACATTCTTTTTTTTTTTTATGTCGTTCAACTTTAGTTGTGGATATTAACTGGTGTTACTGTCTATAGTAAATCGTTAATTTAATAAGTTTTTAAACCTACATCTTATTTTATTTACTGTAATTTACGTTTAGTATTCTCCATTTAATTTGCTTCGATGTTAAAATTTGTAAAACTAGCTGTCAACTACAGCAAACTGAAAAGAAAACGAAAGCAAAGTAAAAGAGAATGAAATCATTTTTTTTTTAAAACCTGTAAATATGTGTGAAAAATTGTGCTGCGCATGGATCAATTCGCAAGACCTACCGTTTAAACGAACTTAAAACGAGAAAAGCCTCTTGTTTCTCAACTTCTCAAGCCAAGGCAGACTGGAGTAGAAACTGCGTGTCTTGCCTCCCTACTCCACCCCAGTTCTCACACGTGCAGGAAGTTGAAGCCTCGTAGCACTGCATTGGTAAAATAAGAACTTGGCCATGTTAAATCAACTGTCCTGGAGCCAGGAGCGGAAACCTGCTGCTTCTCTCCCCGACGGTCTTGAGGAAATGGACACTCCCACGTGCGTGACATTTATTCACTCTTGGCTCTACCGACTCGTAACGAACGAGTCATCACAGAGTGAAAGAGCCACGGGGGAAATCGTTTCTTCAAGAAGAGCAACTGTTTCCTTAACGAAAAAACAGTCTGCTTTAAAGAGGCTTTGTGAGAATACGCTATAGATACTCTGTAAACAATAATTTTTTTATTTTTCGGCAGAAAATGGACGTGCTATAGTTGGAAATTCTCCCCCGATACGTCCCCGATTCAGTCAAACCAGTGTTTCAAAAGTAGGACACCAGCAAAAAAAAAAAAAGAGCAGTGATGTAAATGAACCCTTGTTATCATTTTTATTTTCCGAGGGGGGGGGGGGCTGATCTCCCTGCTGGAAAACGTACGATCGCTTTGTTTTTATTGTACGATTATTTTTTGTTGCTTTGCATATGGCTCCATAACAAAAGGTTTTGAAGAAAATAGCGAATAAACAAGATTTTTTACTGGAGTTGTACGCCCCCACCCCTCCTCCCCCAGTTATTTATGTCACTTACGAAGAGGGTGGCTAATTTCAATCTTCTTTAAGAGCATTTTTTTTTTTCATTTTGGACGAAGACTGGAGTAAACATGCGTGCTGAAACGCCTCCATTTTGCTGAATTTGTTATGACAATACAAAAAAAGTAGTGACAGTTTTACGACATGTCATTAAAATAAAAAGAATTTAACGATATTCTGGGACGCACGATACATATAAAAATAAATCACACAAGTAAACAGTGGCCTAAGAGATAAGAATGTTTGCGTCAACGCGTGAAAGATTTCGTCAGCGACGTTAAAGAGAGGTTCGACTTTTACCATTTTGATATAATTATCTCAACAGGTCTTTTCGAACACTCGAAAAATACGGAGAAAAAAAATGAAAACTTTCTCACGTATAGAGCACTTTAAGCAGTTTAACAAGAAATTGAATAAAACTTAGAGAAACTGTAGCTACAAGTAGCTTTGCAAGTAGACTACACAAATTCCCGTTGTAATAATTTTGTTTCAGACATACGTGCGACGTCGGCATTTAGAAAATTGCTGTGATGCGCCATCAGCGTTGTCTTCTGGTGGCTGGTCGAGATGAAATACCAGGCAGTATCGAAATATGCTTGTTCAAGCACTGGGCTGTGTTGTGAGCTTTGGCCACTTTGCTAGAGTTTTCTCGATCGGCCCTGTTCTGCAGAAAGGGTGTAACTAAAAAACTGCCGTTCTCAGGAAAATACGTTTAAAGTTCAAATCGATGTCAAAAGTTTTAGAATTACTGAATCCGTTATTCTACAGGCTGAACTGTTCCCTATAAATCACAGCATTTAAAACATTATTTTAATGTGCAGTAATAAAGAAAAACACATTTTACTTATAATTAAATCGTTAATAACATTAATATTGTAACGTAAAAAGGATGTAACTGTAATTATGACCACTTGTGACAACAGATTGTTACGCAAAAAAAGGTGCAAGTGCCATGGTCTCCAGGAAGTAACAGCCTTTTTGCGTGACAAATCTGCAGACCTAAGCAAGTTACATCCTTTTTGCCGACTGCTAACTTCTGATTGGCTGGAGATACGATCTTGAACATTTTTTTGCCAATAATTGGCGACAGAGGGAGTTACACTCGAGTTACACCCTTTCTGCAGAACAGGGCCGTGATACGGATTGATTTTTGAGTTGGGACGCGTTTCGTTCATCCCCAACACGTACGTGACGGTGTTGACGTCATAGGGTTAATAACAACAATAATCACAATTTAGAAAAATGTATGATTTTTTAAATTATCTTTTGTCATTAACCACCACAGTTTAACAAAACACGCAAAAAAAAAAACTCTTGACTTTGGTAGCTTTTTCGCTTGTACTGCAGTTGCCGGGTTTGGGGCAACGAAGAAATGTAGGAGTTTAGATAAAGACTAGCCAACACGCTCATTTTAGAGGAAAAAGGAAACTTTACCAACGATGCTGTGGTGTCGTCAGTGAGGCACCACAATGGTGCTCTTCAAGTTAGGTCCATAATGTTAATCTTCCTAGTTTTCCCTAACACACTGCTAGGTAGCTATGCAATAAGTGTAATGTTTTCAGCCTGTCGTCAGTGAGACACCACAGATGCCTTCATGACGTCACAAATGCTGATCGGTAATTGGAAAAGCAGAAGAGTCACTCTAAAAAACGGATTATTTGTTGTCACGGAGTCTGGGTTTCCACGATTCCGCTATACTGCAGAAAATAAGAAAATTACGCTACAAGAAAATCCACAGGAAATGAGTATCATCAGCATATTTCCTTTGCCGCAGCAGAAACCTAGACTCCCTGATTCTTAGGGGTGGCAACCAAACCAACTCTCACCACGCGATTATTATAATCCTATACCGTCCACTAATCAGAAACTGGGTGAAACCCGGTGCCCAATGTCACTGCCGGTGAAATTCGCACCCGTACATGCACAACATGGTTTAGACAATCTTTTAATTCTGAATTTCCATGACATTTCCAGGTTTTCCAGATGCGTCCTTTGGCAATTTCCAGATGTTTACAACATGTTTAGTTAGGGAAACAGGCAGTAGCCTGTAATGGTTTTATGGTTTTAATGGTGTAATTTCGTAATGGTTTTATTAGTATGTGTACGAAAATAATCCAACATCCAAGAAAATAGCTGTTTTAAAGACTATAGTCCAGACAGGACTACACGTATTTTCATCAGAGATGTTGGTACTAGCCTAAGATTTGGTTTATTGAAGTTAACATTTAAAATACTTAACATATTAAAGCACAAATTAAAATATTTGCTACTAGCCTAGGAGTTTGTCTCTGATCTATGAGGCGCCGTTTGGGACATAATTAAGTTGCCTAAAATATATATAATGTGGCGAATATATAAAATATTTTGCGCATATATACAATATTTTGTCAAATATATAAATATTTTAACATATATAAAATTATGTTCCATATATAAAATAATTTCCATATATAAAATATTTTCCGTATATAAATTTTTTCCATATATAAATTATTTTCCATGCATAAAATACTTTCCATATATAAAATATTTTCCATATATTAAATACTTTCCATATATAAAATTTTTTCCATATATGCATTTTTTTCCATATATATGAAGTTTCCTCGTGCAATCCTCATATATAAAGTTTTTGTGCGCATCAATCTGCGCAGGTCTCCGCCCAAGGTGAGCAACGCCATCTACCGGCAGACAGCGCTACTATAATGGCCTTGTTGCGGCGTTAGCTCCTGTTGCCTATTAACGCAACAGGACAGAACAGAACGCAATTCATTTGCAAGTAGGCTTCAAATTTAAAGCAGTTTTGAGAAAAAGCGTAAAATAAAATGAACGTTTAAATATTGTGTTAGTATGCTTTCACCATGACAGAAAAAAGTAGGAATAAATTACATCTGTGCTATAAAAATGAAATTTCGTAGCATAGTATCATTTCTACGATAATTACTTCTTTCTGCCATGGCGTTAAGCTTAGTTTTAATACTAAGGCACCATTTAAATTCACGTTTTTATTTTTAAGAGTTTCTTTCAAAATAGCTTTAAAATTGATGCTTATTGCAGGTAAGCTGCCTTCTGTTTGCGGGCAGTAGAAGCTATCTTGCCAGGCTTAACGATGCTCATGATGATGCAGGACCAGGGGGCCTAGTCTCGAGTTGCGCTTTTCAAATCGCACGTGGTTTGACCAAAAAGAGCGCCAAAATCATGGTACTTCCATTCTATCGCACGTGAATTTTGATAAAACCGCATGCGATTTGAAAGCGATCAAGTCGAGACTAGCCAGGGGCCCAAGTCTCGACTTGATCGCTTTCATCACGTCCATTACGCTTTCGACACAAAACGTATGATACAACGTCGAATACGTTTTGAAAACACCTCATAATGCCGAGTCCCGAACCCACTGTCGCAGTCGACCAACAAAACGTAACGGCTATTTTTAGGAGTTTTTGGGCATGAAGGCACGGAACTTCCGGTACAATGGTACTTGTGCTACAACACTTCGTTGCATATGATTACGGTACAACTTGTTTCTTATTTAAAAATTCTGCGTTTCTTGAATATGCTTGTAACGCCTGCAGTGATAAACTAGTAAATTATTACAGTTGTTCGCTGAATGCGTAGACATTCATGCCATTTATTTGTGTAGAATTTATTGATTTACTATTCTCTTGCAACCGCAATCGCTTCTAACGCCGCAACAAGGCCATAGTTGCACTCTCTGCCGGTAGATGGCGATGCTCACCTTGGGCGGAGACCTGCGCAGATGGATGCGCACAAAAACTATATATGAGGATTGCACGAGGATACTTCATATATATGGAAAAAATTGCATATATATGGAAAACATTTTATATATGGAAAAAATGTTATATATGAAAAGTATTTAATTTATGGAAAATATTTTATATATATGGAAATTATTTTATATATGGAAAATAATTTATATATGGAATAAAATTTATATATGGAAAATATTTTATAAATGGAACATAATTGTATATACGTTAAAATATTTATATATTTGACAAAATATTATATATATGTGCAAAATATTTTATATATTCGCCACATTATATATGTATTAGGCAACTTAATTATGTCCCAAACGGCACCTCATACTGATCTGCTACAGATCAACAGAACTTAAAGAACAGACACAAAGTCATTTTATCAAATTTACCCGTCTTTTCCCGATTTTCAAAAAAAATTCTTGTTTTTCCCTGAGATTTTGGCTCGGTTTTCATTTTCCCCGACATTTCCAGGTTCTCCAGCTTTTGTCTGAACCATGCACGATCTGTGAAAACTGTAGTCACCCTCCTTCTCCGTTAGTTCGACCATGTTTTCTATACATGTATCGTTTCTTCTTTGTTCTGGCGTTTATGTAGGGTTAAAGGGACATTCCCTCTTGTCCTATAACAGCCATGCGCATGTTGCTGTCGTACCGCTTTGCGAGATTCAGCGTGCCCGCACTAAAACGTCACATCCGCTCGCTTCTTCACGTGTCTCAGCGTTGCGCGTGGAAAACATCAACGAAACGAGGGTCACGTGACAGCATGAACCGCCAAAATTGGGTCGTCATAAACCGGAAACGATGATACGTCACGAAAGTAGAGCCAACATCTAAGCGCAACAACATCTAAGCGCCAACATCTAAGCGCCTTGAATTTCTTGAAAAGCCTTACATTTGAAGAAAAAAAGACGAAAATTGCAGGGCCTGCACCTGCTTAATTTTAGTTTTTATTGCCTAACCGAAAAAATATATTACCTGTTGTACATTAGCAGATTTCCCCTTTGAGCTATTGAATTCCCTAGCTAACGTGGAAATATGAGCAGGATGCCCGAAAAACGTTTTTTAATCGGATTTGTCTAGGAGATTGGGGATTTGTCCAGGAGATTGAACAGATCTCCTATAGACGCCATATTTTAAAATTGAATTGTTAGCAAGAGATTCATTAACTAACGCACAGGGGCTCGTTGTTACTGGCGCGGGCCGCATGGACACCGACCATATACATATAATGAAAAGGATGAAACCAGTCAGGAGTCGTATCGTAGAGCAATCCATATTTTTAAAAAATAATCTCTGAAACTGGAATTCGCACTGAACGTCTTTATTGTTAACTTGTCTCACGTTCTAAGACATTTTGTACCACTAGGTTCTAGAGCGATCCGAGAAGCTTTTCAGTCTTTGCTATCCCAGTCTAACTTCAGCTATAGGGCAGTGACACGACGTAGTATTATTGTATATAACTATGGTGGAGCCAGTAACTGGGTTAGCCGCAAGGTGCACTGGTGGGGGAAAAGAAGAGCGTCGTATTGAAGCCAATGCTTTTAGAGTGGATTTCTTAGACCTGAAACGGGCGCTTTTGGTCGATTTGTTGGCAGTTGCTGACATTTTTAAGCAAGTGGCATCTTTATTTTCCGATTACAACCTATAGTGTCCGCGGCCTATCTTGAGTTCTCCGCAGAACGAACACAGATAATCGATTGTACGTTTTCAGTAGCAAAGTACCTTGTTGATATCCAAGATGGTTACAAAAACAACGGCGGCCATCGATTAAAGCCACCCCATCCAGGAAGACGTAGCCGATCGCAAAATTCTTGCAGGACTCAAGATACACCGCGCACACAATAAGCAGCATAAGGAATTGGAGAAAACAACGATTTTTTTAAGCCTACGAAATCCACTCGCAAAGCACTAGCTTGACTAGAAGTGCCGTTGTTTATTTAACCCACCATTTCAATCTAGTGCCCCTTGCAGGTATCTCTCTTGTAGCAATATGACGTCACATGACGCTGATCTATTGGCCGGGGCTTTTACCTCGATGCTAAAAAGCTTCTCAGATCGCTCTACACAGTGTAGGGGTACAAATAATGGCTTCGAACGTGAGACAAGTTTTCAACAAAGACATGCAGCGCGAGTTCCATTGATGATAATAGCGCGTTAAGCGTAAAATTTATTGACGCTCAATACCGGCACGGAAAGTTCTACGATATAACTTCTGGATGTTTTCATCCCTTTCACTGTATTTAATTAGTATCCATGCGGCGCGTGAGCGAGGACGAGCCCCTGCTGTGGACTAACGGTAGGCAAATGAACCCTTTTATTGGGACCGTACTCGATGTGATGTATCGAGAAATATTTATAGGACTGTCGTTTGGAAAGTATGCCCCTTTTAGATTTGCTACTTGATGTGAAACCGAGAAACATTAATAGGAATCTCGTTTGGAAGGAGGGTCGCTAAGTCGTGCTCTCTGACACAAATTCATGTGGTCCATGAAGGAGCGATGTGGCGACATATCACGACATCATCAAGATTCACATTGCTGTAATTAGTTTATCACGCGGATTCACTATCCATTTTAATGCCCAACAGAGAAGATGAAGTTTTATAGTTTGAAAACTGCACTGCCTACAATCATTCTGCACATACTTTCTTTCAGATAAAAAAAATTGAAATGCTTCACGGGCGTTATCTCGTTGCTATTGACTTAGGATTTGACGTTCCTCTCGTATAGCCGGGTGATAAAATCGAAAATAATGACAGCTCTGCTTCTCTCTCTAACTTCCTCGTTTTGCGTTTACGACAACAAGGCGGAAATAAAACCTCAAGTTAAAGCGCTCGCTCGCCGCGTAAATTCATTTGGCGTAAGAGTTTGCAACAGTTTGTGGCGCGCTTTCAAGACGATACCCAAGTTACCGGTCCAAGTGGCTGGCCTGTGGCCGAGCAGCCTAGTTGACACATCCGGTCGATGACAGGAAAGGGAACACCAGCAGAGTCCCCGATAATCAGTCCCTTCACTAAACCAGACGAAATTACTAGAACTTCTAAGAAAAGAAAAGTTCGATTTTGGGGGCATTGTCGGCAATAATACCCCAAGCGCTTCTATACATCAATAATTTGTGTGTTTTAGCACGAAACTCCTTTCCAGATTTAATTTCCCGAGACCGAAGGTCGAGGACAATTTGTTGGAAAGGAGTTGAGTGCTAAAACGCATAAATTATCCATTGCATGGAAGCACGAGTGGGAATCGGTTTGAGAATTTTTGTTTTCATTCCGCAAAACGATTCTCCGAAGTTATTTCGTTTTGACAATTTCAACTTCGATTAACGATTTCGATTTACGAAGTAATTTTGATTTACTGTCTTTAGTTTTATGATGTTTACCTCTTATTTGGCGTAGCTATACTAGACCCCCATTAGAATTCGTCACCCATCAACCTGTAATTTCGTTTGCTTCAGCGCAGGTGTTTCGTATTAGGCCTAAACGACATTTTAATGCCGCCGATACTCCACGTTAAACGTACCCTGACCGAGAAGCATCTTCGTGTTTCCGTAAAAGTCCGCCGATTAACGCAAATGACGTCATTTCCCTATTAAGGGCATATAATAAGAATGAAAGCTGAATGAGCGTCCTCTAAATGAGATATACTCTATAGATCTTTGGTTTGTTTGTCGGCGACCATTCAGAAACGAGTAAAGCTTCGATCTGTATAATTATTGAAGCAGAATGTTCTGGAGTGGTCTTTTCAGTTTAAGTCGTCAAGGTGCTAGTTTTGCGGGGGGAAAAAACAAAAATTCTCAAAGTGCAACACCTGATACTGTCAAAATTGAGTTTTAAAACGCGATGTATATACCGAACTGTGTAATATTAAGGTTTTGAACGGTATCTTTCAGCTAGCAAACACGAACGGGTAAGCATTCACGCCCGGGATCCCGAATAACGAGACCACTTCCGTGTTTTAATCCCAAAAATCCCAGGATTCTTAAGGCCCCCACTACAATTCCGTTATACTCGGAATTGAAAATAGGTTAATTCGTGTAAAAACACGTGAGAAATTAATTCTTAACTCATTATTTTGAATGGCAAACAGAGTCATATTATAAAACTACACATTTACCACCAAGGAAATAACGTAATGTACAATTATATCGTTTTCCCTTTCCTCTCGTCTAGATTGGTCTACTCTGCCTAAACCAAATCCTGCGTCTAAAATCTAGATCATTTAGAAAGCATTACATTAGGTGGCGGGTTAGCTTGATTTAGTGATGTAATGATTCTCATGACCACCTTACATTTAAAAACGAATTGATTTACTAAGGAAATCACGTCAAACGTAACAAATTACACTGAAGGGGAAGGCGAAGTTTAGACTGCTGTGTGCAAAAGTCCTCAGACCTCGAATAAACAGCACACCGATGTTCCATAAAAATTCGACAAACCAATCACTTCTTTTTTTTCCACCATTTGTATATTTTCCCATCTTTCCACTATAGATTCCAAAAGTATTATAACCTTTGGTTGTTTAGGAGGGGAGAGTCCGTGGGGGGCCCCGCCGCGGGGGGGGGTTGCTGCTCAACCTCGGCTCATAGAATAAATATCCACTGTCTAAAAAAAAATCAGTGTAATAAACACTTTGGAGGCCTGAGGCGCCCCCAGCCGAAGCCACAGCACAAGAAGAGAGGGGCAAGTTTGCTAGGCATTCCGATCTGAAATTCCTTGAATCCTTTACGTGCCACAATCGATATGAGCACGAGACATTACCCCAGGGGTGGCTGAGGGTCAGTGTCGACCGACCCACCCTAGGATTTCTGACACATGAGAGTCGCGACATATTGCCCCATAGTGTATTAAGACAATATGGGGCAATAAAATGTTGATGCACTTTAACATTCTTCAGCATAAACTATGCTGCAAGAACGACTAAGTTTTTCTGCCAAAACTAAATTAGTAAAGGCGGCAGGCAGCCTTTACTGTAAGGTTTGACCTCAACCTCCCATGTTAAAGCCGAAATTTCGATGCTTAATTTCTCTGCTGTCTTTCAATATTTTACTCTCAAATTTAGCATATAAGCTTTGTTTGACTTTGTAAACTTGTGTACCAACTTTTATTAATTTCCAATTTGTCACATGGGAGATCTGGACTTGAGCTGGAATCGTGATTTTCATTTTTGGCTTGTTGGACTTGTTGTTGGCACGACACGTTTCTGCTACGCTGTCTACAGATTAAACTATTTGTCCTAGAAAGCTGGTTCTTGGATTGTTTTACATTGTTTTAAACATTGTTATTATGCAACAATGCCAATTAGCTAACAAGACGCCGACTAAAAATTAAAGGATCTGTTTCTTTATTGGTTTGTGCAAACCGTAATTGATAATGATACAAAACATTAAAACAAGCTTTTAAACGGCATGGTACGCCAAAGTAGCACGGATTAGAAAACAAAAACGAGGTCGTTTGATGCTTAAGGTAAGGTTTAACTGAACCGAAGTCAAAACAGCAAAGGGACACAAATAAACTTTCCTGAAAGGTTCCACATACTGCAGTGTTGCCGTGCTGTTTAGTCCACGTGAAACCTTACTGCTGTATCCAACCATTCATTACACACGTAAATACAACTAAAACCAGAGCCCAAATTTCAAAACTTTTCATCCCAAACAAACGAAGAATAATGATACATTTTTCAAAATTTTCAAGCACTTTTTCAGGCATGGAATATCATACTCGCTCGAACCGTTGAATTACCAGCAGATCTGTGCTGAACACATTAAGACGATTAGTTTCACACAATTTTCAGCGATGTCGTTTACCCAGTTTAGTACATTGCACCAATCATTAGCTGATGTGTAAAAGTAAGAATGATAAAAACATTTGAATACAGCAGTAAGGTTTCACGTGGACTAAACAGCACCGCAATACTGCAGTATGTGGAAAACCTTACAGGAAAGTTTATTTGTGTCCCTTTGCTATTTTGACTTCGGTTCAGTTAAACCTTACCTTAAGCATCAAACGAGCTCGTTTTTGTTTTCTAATTTATTACTGGATGATGCATGCTCCAGAAGGCTTTGATCACGTAAATAGAAAATAAATCACATGGGTTATGGAAGCAAAGTCTGCATTAAAGACCCCTTGGGAGAAGATACACGAAAGTATCACTAATCTGAGAAAGAAAGACTTACTGTCCCGACAGGGACTCGAACTGAGGACTTCCAACCTACAGCACCGAGGGGTTCGACAAAGCCAAAAAAGGTACGACAGTAACTTGTGAATCTATAAATGTTCCAACGGATTTACTGACAATTGCGGATTGGCTGGGATTTAACGATTTAAGTCGGATTTAAGTCGGATTTAAGTTTGGAATGCCCTTCCTGTTTCGGTTGTTCTTTCCACTTCGCTTGATGCTTTCAAAAGTCGGCTGGACCGTTTTCTTGCTTAGGCTTTTCCTGGTGGTTGGTCCTTGGTTTGGGTGTGTGTGTGTGGGGGTTTGGGGGGCAGGGCGCGTGGGCGCTTCGTGGCTTTTGCTTGCACCGTCTGGTTCTCTATTCTAAGTCAGATTTAATGATTTTATATGAAGTTTTTCAAGATTTGCACGAATTTGCAGTAGATTTAAAGATTTACATAAAGATTTGCTGATTTAGACATATTTACAGATTTGAAGGTTTACGTGTAGATTTGCAAATTTGCTGCGATTTAAAGATTTTCATAAAGATCTGCTGGGATTTAAAGATTTACAAAAGGTTTAAGTAACATTTAAATGATTACGCCAGAGTTATACGATTTACAAGACTTGCACTAAACTTACAAGATTATAGAGCAAGACTTGCATGATATGAATGATTTACACAAGAATTAAATGATTCACACAATATTTACAGATATTTATAAGATTTGCACAAGATTTGCAACGGATTTATAAATCTATACCTTGGGTGCAAGAGATTTCTAACTTCGTCGAACCTCTAACCTTGCGCCATAAGGGAGAACCCTGGCTACAGGCTCCAGCCGAGCTTAGGGCCTGTCCAACCTCTCTCAGTGGTCACCTAGATGTCACAAACGTATACTCAAGGAAGTAACTGAGAGATATCGAACAACTTCTAAGCTCTGCAAGAGCCTGCAGCCAAGGTGTGCTCTGGTAGTGCAGGATGGCTAGTATATCCTCGACTCGACCTAGTGCAGAGTGTCCTGGGTTCGAGGAGCAGTTGTCTTTAATCCCTTTCTCAAATTAATGTATCTCAGTAGCATGCACAGACAGACCTCCGAGAGGGCCGGACATAGGTTCAGTAAAATAGGAAGCTGAGGCTTTTTCTGGGCCTTTTTTTTTTTACTACTTTCTGTTCCCTACCTGGCCTTCTGTTTGCCCTTTTTAGGCCTCTAAGCCCTTTCTCGCCGTTGCTGTGCTAGCATTTATCAGTGCAGAAAGGCAAAAAGGGACAGGGGCAATGCTTCTCCCCCCCCCCCCACTGGTGTATTTTATATTCTCACAACTCCCGTCTTTAATGCAATCTGTTTGTTTTATCAACTCCGATGACATGGTTCCATTAAAAATCTTGCATCAAAAACAGTGGTGTTTTTCTTCCACGGTCCCCATAATTCGATAATATGGACCCGAGCAGCTTAATATGTCCCACACCTGGGGAAAACTGAGTTGAACGCAACGCCACTATTAGAACAAGGCAGAGGCTTTCCGTGTAATCTTCGCGAGCGAAATCTTCGGCTTTACAGCCGTGTTTTATCTTCCGCTTTGGAGCCAGTAACGTCAAACCTTTCCTCAAAAAAATGTAATTCGCTTTTAGAAACAGAATTTCTCTACATGGGTTAAACAAACAAGACCAAAAACGTCTGAATGAAGCATGTAAGACTTAATATCACCACTTTACAAATTACAACCACTTTAGTTAATAATTCCCACACTAAAATAATCACGTATTATAGTGCAAAGTAAAAAAAAAAGATGTTTCTAAAGTACTCCTTCGCTGTAGTTTAACTTTTCATGTCGTGGCCGCAATGACGACGTAACAACGCTGCATAAGAAGAATCTTTGACTTTGAACTTACTGCAGCTGCCACATGACTGCCTTGGTGTCAAGTTGGGTTGGCCTAAATGTATATATACTGCGGGTCAGAGATCATCAAATGAAGGTTCCAACGCAAATAAGATTGTAAATAATAATAATAATAAGGACGCCTACTAAGATTCCTAGGTTTTAGTCACAGATTAAAGAACTCTCCGCTTACAAATACGACACTGCCGCGCTGAGTGGTACCTCGTTTTCTTTTCTGCCTAGTCATACTTCGCACTGGATTCGCCAGCAGGCGCAGCGCTCGCCCGCGAGGACGCGGTATAATTAGAACGACTGTCGCAGAAAATACGCACGCATGCGCTGTAGTTTTCGTAACGCTGCCGTAGCGGAAGTAGGTTTAGATAGTTTTTGCGTTTCAGTTTCGCTATCTGCTAGTGACATCTGGCGAATAAAGTGCGAGAACATGAGTCATAGCACCGACGCGTGGCTGAAACGAGGCCCCATTTTTGAAGCGCTGGCTATAAGGTACGAGTGACGTATCTGTGAGAGGGAGAGTTCTTTAATCTGTGGTTTTAGTAATAGCATGCCTACTTTGTTGTCAGTTTAGAGTCTAGTATATTATAGTTGGGACTAAAATACACATGACTACAGACAATTAATTCAAGGGTGCTTACCTCCTGCCAGATGGTGCTCTGAAACAGAAACAAACAAACAAACGTTATAATTTTATAAGTTAGTTTTACAATATGTATAATTCTTAAACATGATGTACATTTCAAAACGAAAAGAAACTAATTACTACACATTTTAACTTCTCCACTCATCGTCAACATCATGATCTATATAAGCGGTAATCCGTGGCACGTTTATAATTCGTAAGAATAATATACGTATCAATGTTGAAGTCGGTAAGTCAGGCTATTCCTATTAACTTTTGACATTCAAAATCACGGTGTTAAACACCAATTTAATTCCACCGAGTTATTTCTCGTCTCGGTCTCAAGTGAAAAGTCCTATCGTCTCGACTCTCCATTGCTCGGTGACGGCGCCTGGGGTCGCCTCCCCCCCCCCATTTTTTCCGCCGCCCCCCCCCCCCTCCAAACCCCAACACTCAGGTCACCGCCAGAAAATAAAATAATGAAAAAAAAAAACTTGCAGGATAAACTTGAACTTAAATGAATAAGCAGAGCTTTTATTATTTTATTTTATTTATATATTATATATATATTTTTCCCAACTTTGCAATATATGTGTAGCCTAATTTATTTTGTGTATTTCTTAGGCTTATTTTACAAATAAATTGTACTGCATTGAAGCTTAGGTTACGTTCCCGTTGAATTAAACGGAATAAAAGTGCCTAATGTGGTTGCCTTGAAAAAAAAATCTTTGGCCCACTCGGTTTCCAGATGTGGCCTCTGTCGGCGGCCCCCCCCCCAAACAATTCTGTCCTGACGCCGTCACTGCTGTTCCTCAAGATCCAATACTTTCTCTACTCATCTCGACTTTTTACCTTCCTCTCAATACTACCCCCCAACAAATTGCAAGTTAGTTTCACTTGGTTTCGTATCCGGCTGCCGCCTCAAGATCCAACAAGTACACGCAGATCATCCACACCACAAAACGATAGATAGATAGCCACATTTTAGGACTAAGAGGTGAACTTTGGAGTTTCTATATGTGTGGTTGTAATTGTACTCTTTTGGGGGAAAAACTAGAATACGAGAATATTATATATATATAATACGCTTAGGTGGGGCAAACAAATTCATCATTATTATGCACGAGAAGGGAAGCAGGGATGGGGATATTCAGACCACACAATAGGGGAATCCGCGTCCGGGGAGGGGGGGGGGGGCGGGGTGGAGGCGCAGGCAGTGCGGGACGGGAAAGGAGTTACCAAGTTACCAGGGGGGGGGGGACACGGGAAAATCTGACCAGACTATGGCAGAAATGTAAGTGGGTAGGCCGCAGGGGAGTCTGGAGGAGGAGGCAGGGGGCAGTCGGCGCCCTTTTTATTCCATACTGCCCACTACAGTATTTCGCTCAGGTATGCGGGAACTGGCTAGACAGGCGTATGTTACGCCGGGGGAACAGCTAGTATTATTTAAGGAGGTCTCCACATATCACATATACAATGTCAGCATTGCCTCGACAATATTCTGAAATAAAAGTAGAGATATTGAGATTCTTTCGTCGACTTGTAAACGGACTGTCAAATTCGTAGTGGCGCAATTACTCGTCGGAGTGGGGGGGGGGGAGAGCCCCCCCCCCCCCCCCACTTCATAGGTCTGTAATGGTCCACAAATTTATAACATACTACAAACATAAGGAGACAGTCTTAAAATAACCTTACGTAATTTTGAAAAACAAACGGAAAACTTACGAACACAAAAATTGGTCCTTCAACAAAAAAAAAAAAACTTAAGCTTAACACAGCACGTAGTCACTTTTTGGTTGGGGGGGGGGGGGGGGGGGGGGGGGGGGGGGGGGGGG
>JAHWFP010018867.1:0-14236 GCA_023313725.1 Lithobius niger
CAACCTGGCCTATTTCTCCTATTTGGACGTTTCGGCTTTTCCATATGTGTCTAAATGAGCGAGTTGCGCGGGTTTTTAGACGTAATGCCGAGCGAGTTCGACTACCTTACTGAAATTGGGTGACAGTTTCGTATTGGACTACTTACGTCTACGCGTATTACGCCCCCTCGAAGTGAAATTTGGACAACTCGCCTCAATCTTAAAGTTTATACGTTATGCTGACGTTGTGACATTCTCAAAAAAAAAAAATAAGAACTGCTTACCCATGGATTTGTAATACAAACTAATTGTTTTCCATCGTTTTTTTTTTTTTTTTTAATTGTGCTAAATTTCGTTTTGTGAGCGACATTAGAAACCCTTACAGCATTGTTTGGCATTATCTCAGATAATCAGTGGTGTATGGGGTGGGAGGAGGGGGAGACGAAGTACCAACCCCTCCCCCAGACTGGAAAGTAACTGCAATTGAACAAATTCGGAATATTGGCTTTTTACATTGAGTAGATTTATAGGTCTCCCCTCCTCTCCTGGCCCTTCTGCCTAGGTGCGCCGTTGCAGTTGAGAATTTCAATAATGATGAATAATTGTGTATTGTAATTTTTTGCGCTATAATTTTACACCTCTGTATGCTAAAAGAACGATTGACCTGTCGCGTAGCCGATTTAGCCAGGGGCGTAAAGATTTAAAAAGCATGCTTTTATTTATTTAATTATTCATTTACCTGTTTTTTTTTTTTTTCAATATTTTGTTCGTTTTTTCTGCCAACAGAAGGCGCCTAAATATCGACCAATCTACGTCTTTCAGTGTAAATGGGATTTTCGGAATTCTACCTTCTTCGTGTTTCAATGTATGTTCTTTTGAAGAAGATACGAATCACTAGTATTCGGAAGCATCATTAACGAATTAATTCATGGGTCGTTACAACATGATAGTTTTATTTTCACGTATATTCATGATATTCTTTATTTTCGAGTATGTTCTAGTAAAATGATTTAGGCTACTAAACCTCCTTGACTGTGCATTGGGGTTCCATACCCCCATCCCCCTCCTGCCAATAGGGCAGTGTCAAGTGACGTCATATTGCCTACGAGATAGCATCTGGAGGGTATAACTACAAGGGGCACTAGATTAAAATATAAGGGAAAACAACGGCATTTCTAGTCAAGACAGTGCTTTTAGAGCGGATTTCTTAGGCTTAAAAAACGTTGTTTTCTCCAACAACAAAAATCGCCCGTTATAGGCGAGTAAGAAATCCAGTCTAATAGCATTGGCTTCAGTAAGACGACCTTCTTTTTCCCCTCCAGTGCCCCTTGCAGCTAACCCAGTTACCGGCTCCACCATAGAGTTATATACAATAAGACTACGTTATGTCACTGCCCTATAAGTGAACGTTAGTGGCAACGTGAGATTTCACCACGGGCTTCAAACACCCCACCTTCGTCAGCCATAAACTCACTGAAATTTTTCAACTTAACACTAATAATTTGACATTTAATCAATTGGTTATAAAAACGAAGCTAAGCAGTTAATTTTTTTCCAAATATTTATATAATGTAGGCAGAGGCGACACGTTAATTCACGATAGTAATTAAGAATTCCACTATTTTCCAATACCGACGATAAATATCAAGTACATTCCAATATTTTCCATTATCGAGATTTTTTTCAAGGACATTCCAGCTTTTCCAGTCGCCGCACCCTTTTAATTGGTGACCTTTATTTTCGAAGTGAACAAAAATCGAACAGATTATATAAAAAAAAAAATTGAATATATTGTTTGAATTCTTCCACGCCACAGAATTCAAATGTACGTTTTGCGTTTAGTCACGAAAATATGAAAATACATACATATCAAAGTATTCGTCGTCACTGGAAGTCATCTTTTAATCAAGCAGATTTCCAGTATATTCCAAGGCACGTTAAAAGTATGGCAAGAGATTTTTGTAGAGAGATGACGTGTGTACATGCCCGAAGATTTGAAACTAATTTTCAAACTAGGCATATACTATTTCCATCGCATGATGGCGGAAATCAGTGTGACGTCACTTCGTAGCCAGCGAATCGAACAAACACGCACTCAACATGGCGGCCGCTGTTTATCACCGATTCGGACAGATTCGTCTGTACGAAAAGTTTTATAAAACTGCTTTTACACTTTTCGCCCTGAATACGTTTTCTAAATCTCACGTCAGTTGCATACTTGACGTACTATAGTTTCAAAGTACTTTGTCGCTCAGTTCGTCTATGTATTGTAATCGAAACTTATTCGTAACCGAAACTGAAACTCCAAATAAATCAAACGCCGTAGGTTTTGCCGCTAATGACGCTGGGCAGTCACGATTTAGCGAAGCGATGTATGACGAATTCAGTTTCCTTGTTCAGAAAAGGTTTACAATTTAAATACCATCCAGACATATGTAGCCCAAAGTGCGTACCAAATTTCATCCCGACGTCATAATCGGTTTGAAAGAAGTCGACTTGACAGACACACAGTTTCGAAGTCAAGCGGTAAAAATCGCAGCTAGTATAGACCTATTTATTCAACAACAGCTTGATAAACTAGATTTACGCGCAGCGAGCAAAAAAAAAAAAAAAAACAGAATCTCAGAAATACCAGAAATAACTCGAAGACAATAACTTCATTGTCCTCTGCACACACAACCAACTTACGGACACAATTCTTTGGTCTCAAAGCTTACTCAAGAATGAAAGACGACCATCATTAACGAATGTTTACTTATTTAACCCTCGTCTTATCTTGTTCATCTTTCTACATCCAAAACGCATGGATTGTACTTGAACATGAATAGGAACTTGGCATGTTGCGAATGTTGCAAGGCCTAAGTGCAATTTGTGGACGGAAACAACACGGACTTAGTCATTAATATATTAAATTAATGTGCGCGGGCAAAGGAGATCGCCAAGGCCTAGATAACCTGCCAAAGAAGGATTTTCCTGTATTGCACTCGTGAGATTATCACAAGGAAAAATCTGAGATGGGAATATGTGTTGGGGAAACGTTTAAAGGGAAGATTTCAGGATGATCGTTGTTGAAAACGCAAAAAGAACGATTAAGACCCGTTTAGAAAATTTTATGCAATTTAAAGAAATGTTATTCGGAAGTGTTACGTTTGTAGGGTGTGGCCGGCCGGTCAGTTTCTGGTAGCTTTCAAAGAGATTTTGCTGATACCGATATCCGATATTACGTTTGATACACTATATATACGGTATATTTAAAGAAAATGTTAAAGGCTGTTAACTCTGGTTTAAAAGAGACTTTAATATAAAATTCCTTTTTTTTTTTTTTTTTTTTTTTTTTGGGTTTTTTTTTAAAAATTTTTAAAAAAAAAAAAAAAAAAAAAACAAGAAAAACATTCGCAATGTTAAGATTGTTGGGTTAAGATTTTTAATCCACGTACCTTTATTTATTTTTTGTTTCGTTTGGGTATTGAGCTCTAAACTAGTATAGAAAAACGATGTTAAGATTGTTGGGAATTTTTTGTGTTTCGTTTAGGTTTTGAGTTGTAAACTAGTTTAAAAAAAAACCATTTTTATTGTTAAGATTGTTGGGTAAGCATTTTAATCCCAGGTGCATTCATTTATTTTTTGTTTCGTTTGGATTTTGAGTTGTAAACTATTTAAAAACAAATAAAAAAAACATTTGCAATGTTAAGATTGTTGGGTGAGCTTTTTAATCCAAGTGTACGAAGTTAAATATGTAACATTTTTTCCTGCAAGCTTTTAAAATGCTTCATGCATGTCGCATGCACGCACAAAACGTAAGCAACGCACCAGTATTGTGCACCAGCCTCGACTGTGACGGCATCAAAAGCGAATCTGGCAGCATTGGAATAGGGATAATTTCTACTCTTACGATAAGAGTACTAGCTGCATGTACATTATTGAGCGTTCTTCCGTGAAAATAACCAGAAACCCTAATTAATAATCTCCTATGAAATGAAAAGCAATTACTTGGATTAACCTCCTTTTTCATTCCTGTATTTCTTATGTTATTATACGGCTGTATGCTATTCTTGTTCAACTCTACATTGCTAAAGCGTTAAAAAGATTCTGTACATCAATAAAGAATGGCGTAAAATTATACTTAATGTTAGAAACTGAAACTTGCCAGGTTAGCTTTTGATGCCGGTACAATGGATGCTGGTGCACAATGATAGTGCGTTGCTTGCGTTCTGGACGTGCATTGGCTACCAAGTTTGCTGAATCTCGACACATGCTAGTGTGCTGCTGCCAAGTAGACGTTCGGCCGAGTAGATAAGATTATGCGATTGACTGAGAAATTCAGCTTCATTGCGTAGATTAACGTTAACCATGGGAAGAGCAACTGAACGGGGATGCGCTGATTGAGTAAGCGAATTGAACGAAAATCAGCGTTTGTTGGCCAGTGTGCTCAAAAATCGGATTGATACCAGTTTTGGTTTTGGGTGGATGTCTTTTACTTTGTATGGCTGGAGTAAAAACGTACCAAAATCTTATATTGCAAAGATATTTTGTTTTAATGGTTTTTTTTTTTTTTTATTATGGTTGTTTGTTACATTAAAAAATTTCTTGCTTGTAATTAGTCGATCATCATAAGCTTGCCATGAGTCAATTGAAACCGCATTATTCTTCACATATTTTTTGAATTTTTGTAGTCTGTGCGGCGAATAAGGTCTTTCAAAGCGAATTTCTTAATGGTTTTAAATTTATGATAATGTTTACTTTTACCTCTCTTTGAAGAGAAAAGATTTAATGTCTGAATAATTTCGAAAGCATATTAATAAATTATCACGGAACTCGGAGCGCTGCTGCGAAGAATTTTTTGAAGAGCGTAATTGCGAAAAACGGGAAAGCAGTTTATTTGAAACGACTGAAAAATTACTTAAGAAACAGACGCAGTCTACTGCAAACTTAATTAAGCAAAGCTCATACTACATTTAGATAGAGCAAATATTAATCTTATTTAGCTTTCAGCAGTTGTGTAGTTCGCAATGTATTGAGTAGAATGGGTACATTGTTTAAAGACGTTTGTGGCATGTAAAAAATACTAGGTATTTCCTAGCAAAATTGTCACTTTTTGCCCCAAGATAACCGTACAGTTGAAAAGGACGTTAGTTCGACGATTTTCCAAATGACATTGTAAGATGTTTACAAAGGCCTTCGTATTTTGTCTCTTTTTTTTTTTTTTACTGAATGTTAATTTCGCTGCGTAGTAACGCTCGCTGTTTTTGTCTGGGAAGGTGGTGCAATAGGCTTGTATATGTATTTATTTAACACTAACGGAACCTATTTGTCTTTCTATCCTGTAAGAGATGAAAAGAAAGAGGATGGGCCCTTTAAAACTAATTAAAAGTAAATAAGCTACTCTTAAAATAATCTAGTAATACTCTTAAAATGCGGGTTTTCGTGAAAACTTGACGAATTACACCTTGAAGATTTTTTTAATTAAAAAAAAAACACATTTCTGGACCTAAAATCCAATCCTGACTCGAGAAAAGTGGATCCTATTTTTCAAAATTTAGAAAAAAAAAAACGAAAAAAAACCCGCTACTATACGGTACTTGACGTTTTGAAATTTTGGCTATCGAAGTGAAGTTGAAGTTTATGGTTTTTTGAAATCAGAAAATGAAAGCCTATTTTTTTTTTTTTTTTACTTAGAATAGTGTTTAAATCCAGTAAAAATGTGCGGTGTCCATAGAAATGCAGGAACTGAAATTTTTTCTAAGTATAAAAACGTTTTTCAAATATATACATCACATTTTGGCCCACACTGTATATTTTGACGTATAGGAACATAAAATATTTATAGATACAGAAAAATTTCAGATTCAAACTCGTGGACTCAAGACATTGAAACACATACAATGATTTTATATGTAAGCAAGTGTAAAGTACTCTAAAATATTAATTAGGGGTTGGGGTGAGTATTTCGGAAGTGTGACGTAATTATGAGGGGGATGGGGTCGTTTACACTTTATGACTTTTATGACAAAGGGGTGGTGGTGTTGCAAAGTAGGCCAAAAAGCGTGGCGTAGCATATGAATGGCCCCATAGATTTGAAAAACGTGGACTTGAAAAAAGGAAGTTCTGGCGTTTTGTATAGACCTCACAGTATTCACTTTGTCAGTCCCCCACTGACAAAAGAGTAGTTTCAGCATCCTCCTAAACCCTTCCTAAACAAATATTGGTTAACCATCGACAACATTGCTTTGTAGTTGATCACAAACTACGTCTGTGTACCAAAATCGTCTGGCTTACTTACGAAGCACACTCAACGTTTGTTTTGCCGCACTTTGAAAATTGCATCTTTTGTTTTTGCGATCATTCAGACTACATGGCAGGCGCGTTTATGTGAAATTGTTTACAGCCCAACCTATAATTTAAGTCGAACTGCAATCCATTGTTTTCCTAATTGCAGTCTTCAAAATACAAGAGGGAGAGATTTAATTTTTTGGGTCTGCCCTACATTCCGGCGGAAGTGTTGATTGACGCAACGCTGGACGCATGCGTGGCTCCATCAGGCTTATTCAGCTGCTTAAACTCGTTTAAATACAAGCCTTGAAACGTAAAAAAAAATGTGGCTGTTAACCAACCTTAGTCGAAAAATTACAATTATTTGAAAACAAACACGAACTCATTTGACTTTATCTTTTAACTAAACTCAAGTCAAAACGTTAAGTGAACGCTAAAAAAGCTTTCTTTTGAAGCTTCAGATACCAGTGTTTTGTAGTGTTTAGTCCAGGTGAAACCTTGCTGCTGTATTCAACCATCAGACAAATTAATAATATAAAAATTACAAAAAAAAACTGCTCATTAAAAAAAGAGAAAAAAACCAGTAATTTAATTTTGCTTTATTTAATTTAATTTGTATTTACTTATTTAATTCAGCTTGCAAAAAAATGTAGCTGCTACCCTAAGTCGTAACATTACAATTAATAGAAAACTAAAACGAACTCGTTTGGCTTTAACTTTTAACAAGTAAACTTAAGTCAAAACAGGAAAGGAATGCTAATATAGCTTTTTTTGTGAGGTTTCAGATACCACTATTGTGTAGTGTTTAGTTCCCGTGAAACCTTGCTGTTGTACTCAACCATCAGACAATTAAACTAATAATATAGATTGCATCCGCAAAAAAAAATTAGAAAAAAAACTGTTCGTTAAAAAAGGAGAAGAAACAGTAATTTATAATAACATAATAAACATTTATCACGAATGTGGTGGGTTTCCACCGTGAGCCTCTAACACCGGTTCCAAGTTAATACGAGTGTCTTTCCGAAGGGTCATGGAAGAGACGACAGTGGAAGAATTTTTGCAGATTCTCGGATCTTAACTGGCGACAGAACACGTGTACCGAAGGCTGTTCCACTGTCTCTGCCTTCAATTTTGCATTACGTCAGTTTTTAGTGTAGTGTATAGACAATTAACATCTTACCTTTAAAAATGTTGGTGCCTAAACAAAGAACTAATGATATATGGGATTGCTTAGTAGTTTTTGTTTATATTATCGATTAATGTCATTTGGTGTTGCCTTCATCCCTGTACCCACTCCTCAATTGTACGAGTGGTGCTGTTCCGGTTTATTTTCTAAACTTATGTACAGTTTACAGTGTTTTATAGTAACTCCGCTAAGAGAGGGTACCAATGAGTTTGCTACAGCACCTCCTTCGAATAAAAACTTAGTATGTACCTGAACTGCAACCGTAAGGCTTTGGAAGTGAGCGGCTTTTCAAGTTTTTAAGTGCGTAAGTTCGTCAAAACTCTTAACTTAACCTAAACTGAAATTCGTATCCGCCATGAAACTCGCAATCTGCCTGGTGAAATTCTAGCGAAGGAAACTGACCTAGTCCACAGTCTCATTACCAGTGATTGTAAGACTTACATTTTCTGTAGAACACTTGGGGAGGAAAAAGACCTTCTAGACGCAAGGATGGCGTGATAACAATTAAATCCAACTGCCGTCCTCGCTTTGAAAATAGAAGCGACACTATCAAAACCTCGTAAGGTTATGGAAAGAATTTTGACAAGAGTGTACCTTGTAGCTACCAAGATTGAAATTGTGCAAGCTATTGTGGAAATAGGCTATATGCTACGAGTGTGTGCCCTCTCCTTATACCATGCACAAAGAACTAACCAAATCGTTTAGGGAATGTCTGCGATGTCATGACTTATTTAGCCAGGTCACTTTCATTAGTGCTAATTAACCTGTCTAGTCTAAGTAAACATTTGAGAAACTATCTATGCTGACTCATGGCACTATTGTGTGGGTCACTACTTGTATCTCACTCATCGCTTCAGCACAAAGCATGAACCTGATTCAGTTTACTTAACAACAGGTTTAATAGAGTTAAAGATATCAAAAGACCTAATAGGCGGTGGTTGAGATGCATTTTTTTTCAAACGTCAAAATAATTAAGTGTAGACGCAGTGTCCCACCGTAAGTTGTCGAAATTCGGTCTTCGTGGTGTTGTTAAGCTCACACATTGAAGTCATTGTGACTGACAGTCACTGTGCACAGCACAACATTTGTCTACTGGCCCTAGCAGTACACAAACTGTCATCAAAATGTTTATTGCCTTACAAATTACGGCCTACAAGTGCACAATTTATGTGAAAGCGGAGGTGGCACACCGTTGTGTACCAGTGCAGAGCGTTTTCAAGTGTACTTTGAAAGGTGTATCTGTGTTTGGATTCGAAGGATGGTAATGATAGTCCTAAATAAAAAATAACAATAGGTCCATTAAATTTCCTACCTAGATGTCCTGTATCTAACAAACACACAACATTGTACATTTAACATAGCCTATAACATGTAAACGTGTGTGCTACAATAGCATGTAGCATAACAAAACGTGTCCAACCTCAAGTTTTTAACTAAAATGTAACACCAATAACAGTTTCAGTCTTAGCTGAATAATGGGAAGCATGTCTTTTTTCTTAATGTTCTGGATGAATTTTGAGACGTACCACGAACTCGTTTTGAAAGAATACTGGTTTCGCATTAGGTTTATACTCGAGCTTATCATATAGACCACTTCACATTTTTCCATTCGTTGATTTAGGTTATGGTACAATACTGATAATCAACAAGATATCACAGAAACGCTATAGGGGACAATCTTTGAACTTTTTAATTCATTCAGTTAAGTTTTAAGTATCTTTTTTCTGACACCTTGTCCGCCATCTTGTTATGCTATGCTGCGCATGGAAAATCTTCAAGGTAAACTACGAATTGTGTGATCTCACTACCGCATTTAGCAAGTCCTCAAGGCGGAACGAAAGACCGACTCAGACGTGTACGTCTTTGTTTTACAGCGTGAGTTTGTAACACGCAAAACCATTAAAAAATATATTAGAAATAAAAAAAAATAGAAAATAGACTTACCAACAGCCGCAGTATAGATTTCCTTGGCAACATAATTTAGTCTGGAATGATAGAAGACGATATATAGGTCAGTCAGGTAGGCCTAAGTAGGAGGATAGGAGAACAGGTGGCTGAGGACGGGATGCATCGCCTATGCTCCTCGACATCCTCAGATGTTATATGTAACAGCAGTTCCCTAGTAGTGGAGTACATCAACAGCGAAAGTCGAACTTAGTAATCGTAGCACAACCATCCATCGAACGGAGGTATAGCGGCAAGGTAAACCGAAAGATGGCCGCTCCGTCGGAAGAACCAGATCCACGAAAGGCACACACACCACAAGATCAAAGAATGGAGTCGTGTGTTTTTCAAACGCTAGTTCTCAGTCGGTCTGCACCGAATCAGAACGGAAGACGCACGGGGGCGAGCAGCGACCTCATTCAAGTTTTACCTCAAGCCTCGTTTAGGCCTAACTTCATAAGTTGCCGTCCTTCGACAAGATGGCGCCTGGGGCCAAGAATTCGCGGGCTTGGTTGGTCACGTGTCGTCCCCCGCGCAGCTCCGCCGCCTTAATTTTTATGTTTTAATTTTGATACGTACTCCATTTTGTTAAAGAACTGCTGGATGGCGATGATCATAGGCGATGCTTTGGGTGTCATAAAATAAATAATAAAATTTAATGTTCATGATAAGACAATCATTTAGCTTAACATTTTTATTGAGTGCCACTGAGAAACACATCTTGCAACGAATTGCTCAATGAACCAACAGTGGTTTTCAAACGAGGATATGAGGCAACACGGCTCTGAGAATTTTATTCTTCATTTCTGAGAAAAAAAGACATGATAAACGTGTTTTTTGATGAGATCTGACGTAACTTTCGGTTTGGGCCGGATTTTTCATTTCTCTTGTTGTTTCAAACGACCTTTCGCAAATGCTCGATTGAAGATGAAAGTTGTTTTGTTTTCACTAAGAAATGAATAAGTATCATGGCGATTTAAAAAAAAATAATAATTTTAATTATTAAATAGACAACCTTACTCCTCAGTCTTAGCAAAAAAAAAAATATTATTTGCCTGAAATTTAACAAAAAAATCAAGAAAGAAAACTGGGAAATCGTAAAAAAAAAATTGTTTTATAATAATTATCGGCTGTCAGGTGCCGCTCCCTAAAAATATGCATTCATAGTTCGTAATTCAATGTATATTTTTGTGCAGTTGTATTGTTTGCGTTCGTGTCGTTTTATTGTTTTCAGTTTGAAACAATAAAACGACACGTAGGCTAACAATGCAACTGCAGAGAAAAATCCATTAATTACGACCTATTATAAATGCGGTTTGTAGGACCCGTACACAATCATTTACGTCGTAGCATGTTGAAACCCTTAAAGGGACATACATTCTTCCGGTATGTCGTGCGACCCGTTGAGAATAGCGTTTGCAACATTTGCAGGTTAGGCTACAGTGAATGTCGCAAAATCATCTCGCACGAAAGAAAAAAAAACAAGAAAATGAATGTGTTGGCAACATTTACATAAGTTTGAACTAATGTCGCAAAAGTGAGTCATACAGGAAAGCCAACATGGATGCATGTACGTTTAATTGGAATAATAAATAAATAAATAAATAATACTGCAATCGTATATTACGTACGATACGTCCTCATCCTCAAACTTTTAGCCTCCGAAGATTTACAAAAGATTTAATATTCTGTGGCAATGACATAAACTTGTGCTTGTTTATTGTACTTTTCGGTTGAATCAATTATGGCATCAAATAGCCTTCCACCAGAACGGTATGAACGATAAGTGTTTTATTGTTTCAATACCCTGTTCTAAGGGCGCGTTTATGCTTCGACTCGCCTTTGCATTCTCGTAGCTAGAACTCAATCGCGATGGCAAAGGTGACATTGCCATGGTAACAACGCTAAATGGATTAGCTAAATCTGACATCGTTTGAGTAAATACTTGCAGTCTTATAATCCGTGCCAATAATGTAAAGAATGGTTTCTTCACGACGAAACAATTTTCCCAAACGCTTCTAAACTCACGTTATTTGCTGTTTTCGTTGCGAGGCGGCAGACATAAAACCGCCGCAATGTCTGATTTGAGGTGATTTCTAGCTTCTAGCTGCGAGAATGCAAAAGCGAGTGGTTGCATAAACGTGCCCTAACAGATGATGAAGCACAGCACGCTAATTCGCCAACTGTTGAACTCCAAAAGTAACCGAACTACACACAAAGAGTGTTAAAAAGACCTACCTTCCAGTATAGCTCAGTCGGTGTATGCGTTGGGGTATAACAGATCTCACATAGGGTCTAGTTTGGGTTGAATAAGTAATTTGAATGTACTGGATACGGCACAAGTTATGACTAGCGAAGTACGTGATTCATACGTCAGTTTACGTAACAAAATGCATTTTACCAATAACCCCTCGTAATAAGCGAGAAGAAATTGCAAAATCCAAGCCTCACACATTCCGGATGGAACGAAGCTTGGATGAGACTATAGTTTGTTCCACATTATGTTTTCAGAATACTGACTGTATGACGCTACGTTTTCTTCCACTACAAGTGCAAAAAATACGTAAACATCCCATCCGTAAACTCTAACAGTAATTTTGTTGAGTCTACAAGCGTGATATCCACATGTTTTTGCACTCTTAGTGCTAGGAAACGAGTCGTCATCCAGTCAGTTTTCTGAAAACATAATGTGGAACAAACTATACCCAGGCCAGAACCGGTGAGGGTTTGGGGTGGGACTAGGGGGTGAGGGGTGGGTTAGAGACAAACATACTGGACCCTCGAGCTGCAGTATCTCCCGCCTGGTACTTAACTATCTTTACTGTGGTAGAGACTGCATGAATATCACTGTCGAAACATTTACAGGTTTGGATAGTACCGTAATGTAGCCTATTAAGCTTCTTGGCTCTTTAGCAGGGTAGATTAGCAGGTAGTGACGCTTTTCTGAGAACATGTTATAAAATAATACCTGCTTTTACCAACGGCACCAGAAGGCAGCACTTATCAGGTTCTCGTAGGAGGCGAAACTTGAAACAGGGCATATACAGGGCGGGAAATAAAAAAATGGCAGCATCGTTGCCATGATAACCATGGTAATAGCGACAATACGTCCTGCGGAAATTGACGAAATACTCGTGCGTGGGGAATTACACCCGAAGTTGAAGAACTTATTCTGTGTTCGATTCAAACTGTATATAGTTCGTTACAATAAACGTAAACCACGGAAGAAGCTTCAGCCTGAACGGCCGATGAGCACGCTTCTCAGACGCTCTCGGAACACAAGCCATGCGTTATACTTGGCTCCACTCGTAACGACAACTCGTTTTAAAATTGAATGTTGGATTTTAAAAATAAAACTTGATCAGCCAGTTCTGATCTTTCTTAAAATTATTTTAATGTCCTAATCTGAATTATGACACATTTTAAGCGATTAATTTCGTATTGTTATCGTGATCAATTTGTTTTATTGACGCTAAATAGTTTTGATTCCCATGATGCTTTGCTCTTCCTGTTACTTGACGACAGCGCCCTCTGGCGGTAAATCACTGAAAGCAGGTACCAGTTTCGTCTATATGTTTACAATTATTGTCAGAAAAAGAGTGGCACTGCTCTGGTCCTTAGTTTGCATTTTTTATCAAAATCTAAGCTTATTTATTTATTTATTTTTTTAATATTCTGGAATGCTTAAAACGCCCCTGAGCATTTTTACTTACGTCTGTAAGAACACTGGAGGAAAATTTTTTCAATATAGATATTAAAAAAAAATGAAAGAGAAGGAAAAAAACCCGAACAGAAATATTTAGGCCTCGCCATCGGAGAGTGGTTTCCAAAAAAAAAAACAAATGGCCGTGAGATATAGAGAAAAAAAGAAAAAACACACAAAAAACGCTGCTGCCGGACCTCGCTGGGGGAAGATCACAAGACTATCAGCGCTGTTATCCCCCCTACCCATCTCCTCTCACTCCACTGCTGGAGTTACGCCCACCGGGAGTTGGGGAGGGGGAAGGAAAAAAAACATTGTATCAGGAGAAAGCCTATTCATCCCCACGCCCTAGGGCTTGCCACACGAGAAAAGAAAGACGTGTTTGTTATCACTGTTAATCTGTCATAAATCTCTTTACGGAAGCGTTGTTCACTTTTTAAGTCACTTTGATCAAGGTTGGGTATGTTTACGGGAGAATTACTAGTTCAGAAGGTCTTCAGAGGTTTTTATTTTTTTATTTGTGTCATTACGGTGTTTTACGAAAAAATTACTTCTGATATCTGACTTCTTTGGCATTTTTAAAATAAAATAAAAAATAGGCTACTTCCGTGCAAATGCGCTTTTGATTATTATGTAGGGTCGGTCCACTCAATACTACGTAGCAGAACGAGAAATGTTACGAGATTTCGCGAGATGCGTAGGCAAAACTCAAACGCGTCTGACCTAACTCCTTGACGTTCGTGCCATTTTTACTGACATTTCATTGGCTGTTGATATTGCTGGGACGAATTGGATGAATCGACCAAAAAAATTGAACGAAGGAACGTGTGAACACTCAATATCAAAAGTAAATCGGACCATCTAAACGTTTAAATTTGTTTTAGCGTTTATTAAGCTACCTAAATCCAAACATGCAGCAATGCGAGTGAAAACACGCAACTGCGGTAACTGTGGATTCTCGAGTAATCTCACCCGATTACACTTCAGAGACCGGTCATTATTTATGGCCGGCGCCCCCGGGGTGGAGGAAGTGAAAGTTTGACTTCCAAAATTTCGATGACCCCCCCCCCCCCTTTCGATACCCTGAAATAGATCTGCCCCTCCCACCAGTCAACGTCCAAAAATAATGTGATCCCACCCAAAAATGCGGTTTT
>JAHWFP010018870.1:0-25404 GCA_023313725.1 Lithobius niger
CCAAATCCTCAGTAATTACGCCTGTATACAGTCTTGCATGAAAGTGGTACTATCACCGATTGAAAACCGTTCGCAAATACCCTGGCGCCATCTAACGGCAGTAATATTGTTAACTTGTACAGGTTGCTCCCAGGTGCACGAGGAAGTACCCAAATTTTACTGAATAATTAAGTATAGGCTTGTGGCTTTTGTTGGTTTCGTAAAAAAGAAATTCAAGCAAGTGCTAGCTAGTACTAGATAGTGCTAGATGTTGCCAGATTCTGCCTACTTTCAATCGGTGATAATGCCACTTTAACTTCAGGAGCACAAACTTTCAGATTCATGACTCTCACGATGTCCGTGCTTGAAGTATAAACGGAATGCGCCATAAAAATATTCAGCTTTTCTCAAAATCACTTGAAACCTTTCCTTCCACGTGTTCTAGCTAATTGCTGTTCTTGATCTGGCGTCTGTTATATGGGGCGCCATAAAAATGATTTGTCTGTATCATATAACGAGTTTCAAGTCTGATTACATTCTTGAGTCGGCGACAAGAGCCCTTGAGGCTAAAGACAACTTTTTGGAAGAGAGACTTAAATGTGATCCGGATTGGGCGTTATTGCAAGCCAGTCGTTGAGTACAAGTGCACCAAGAAAAGACTTCGGTTACTTGCGCTTTAGGAAACGTGTATTAAGTCGTCAGTCGTTAAATTTTACGACTCGCCGTGGAGGTCGTGGCCTTTTCTCGAGGTGGGGGCGGGTGTCACGAAAGAGGATGAGAGGGAGAGGTGGGGAGTTTAGTGAAAGAGGTAGGGGTTGAATTGAGGTGGTTGGAAGAGATGGTTTTCGTTCGATTCACTAGCATCGTCTGTCTATCTGATCGCTGGGCGTTGGAAGAAATCCACACCAAACGAGTTGGGAAGAGTAGTCATCAAAACTACTGTTTAAGTGTATCCGGTGGGAAAAGGATTTCGTCTGCTCTCGCACTTCTCGAGACGGAAGACGATTTATCGATACGAAATCGAGACGACGCTTTGGCGGTGTTTGACGCGATCCAGCCGAAGCCATGACGACAGAAGGCGAGAGAGTAGAGAAGGAGAGAATACTTTAGCAGCAGGGACAATTTTTCAGGTATTTCCTATCGGAAACGTCTAGAATCATTTACAAGCACAATCTAAATGAGCACAATGCGTGACATGGCCCATCTCTTCCCGAAAATGCGTGGAATGGCTGAGATTGTGCAATGCCAATCTTAAGCTCGTTAAATTATTATCGCAGTTAGCGGATGAGATGAGATCGACATCCTAGTCTTTGAAACTCTGCAGACTGAGTTACCTCAAGGAACACTTTCCGATCCCAGTGCATAAGCCAAATGACGTTTCATGTGCCAAGAAAAAAAAACCATGCGTGCACTCTTGAGAACCAGTTAATTAACTTTTAGCGGCTAATAGGGGCCTACTTTGCATGATTCTTCTTATTTCACTCATTTTAAGGAACAAGAATTTTGCTCTGCAAACTTTATTTTTGTTTTCATTAATTCTTTAAACCTTTGCAGCTACCTACTAAGGGGTCTTTTTTAATGTGCATAGGACAGTAACTTGCGGAACTCAATTGTCGTCCTCTTGGACCACATTCCAAACCCTCTACAAAAGGGCTATGCTTGGCTTGGGTTTCGTGTTTGGACTAAACCTTTCCCACATAATTACGCTTCCTACGTTAACTACTCCGAAAATAATCTGCTTCACCGCCCGTTCCCGGTTGATAGACATAATTTGTATAAGATCGTATTTGTCATTTTACAGCTGATTCAGCTTTAGCGAGCCGAAATTTCACACCAATTTTATTAAAAACTTTGCAACGAGACGCAGATCCAAGGCTTATCTAACGAGCAGAAAATATTTTCCCCTGTGGAGCAAAACTCAAACGCCTTATCTAACAAACTACACTATCTTGTTTTTTTTGCGTCATTTTTATGTCGTTTTTATGAGCACTTACAGTTTTAAGCAAATGCATAATTGAACAAAAGTGTTGGGCTTCGTGATAAGAATCCCATAGACTTTTAGCCTACATTCTTACTTTCATTGCGCTACCATAAACAACTGCAGCTTTTTTTTTCGTCGTATGTAACATGACCAAGACTTGCCTGTCTACACCTATAAGTTCGAGAAGCTTTATTGTACACCCTTGATAAGATAGCTATAGTCGCACTCCTTCTGTTGAGACAAGAAAGATTTCAATATTGTCTTCCCCCCCCCCCCCAATTCAACCCACGCCTTAGTTACTAGTTTAATGTATTCAGATTTTCTTTTATTCCACACGGATTTAATATGTATTACTAATGATCCTTTTTTTGTGACAAGTAAAAGTGGGTGGAGAATGAACATACCACGACATAATCCTGGCCGTACCAATGACAACAAAAAGGTAGCGAAAACTGCAAACAAATGAACTGAAGGGGAAAAAAAACGGCTTCCTCGTTCAGGAAGAAAGCATTAGAGCTCGCATCCTCATGGAATTAACAGCTGAGATGAAGGCACACAAATGAAATAAATGATTAGAGTTCACTCGAACGAAACTGTATATAATTTGGACTCCAATTCCAGGAATGTGACAAACCAACCTCCATGCGTACTCATACATGTACACCACTAATCAAACAAACAAAACGGATGGAAATTTTGCACATTAAAAACGCACACAGAAAATACGAACAATTACCTGCACAAGATTTTTACTTACATTCACAAAACAAACCCCGTAAACAACAAATTGCCTACAAAACTGAATAATAAGTACACACGTAACATGAACACATAATCACTAACACCAAGTAGAACTAAATCGGAAACCTATAAACGCACACATTTCAAACACAAACTGAGTTCACTTTCTGACATTACCAGTGAATAAAAACAATCCTTGTTCCCTGGAATTGGAGTTCAAATTATGGTTCGTTTCGTTCGGGTGAACTCTAATCTCTTTTTTTTTTATTTGTGTACCTTCACAGCTGCGAGTTCCATGAGGACACGAGCTCAGATACTTTTTTCCTACGTCGAAGCAGTTTTTATTCAGTTAATAATACGTACAAACTTCATTCAGGAGTGAAGAAGACTAAGTACAACATGAGCAGCGACATTTGATTGGTATTTCGTATTAAGTACGGCTATTTCTTATTTTTATGCCTCTCGTAAACGAAGTTCAACGTAAAGCACCGACTCGTGACGAGAAACAGCTTCGTCAAAGTCCGACGATTCACGAAGATGACGTCATTGTCCAAATATGGGCATAACAAGAATGAAAGCAAACCACTTCATCCTAGGTTGGATATACTTGATGATCTGTGGTTTGTTTGTTGGTGACCATTCAGCGACGAATAAAGGTTTGATTTATATAATTACTGAGTAAAAATGTGTAGTTTATAGTAAGTCGAGCAAGGTATGCTCCTTTTAGGTTAGGTCTAGCATTGCACTCGTTTTACGGAAAGAAAATAAAAATTTTCATGAATGAATTTTATAGTATTTAAATGACTGTTGCAGTGCGTGCCTTATACCATCTTATAAACGGGACAGAAAGCCAATAGAGCTCAAAAAGTGTTAAACATGTCAATGGACATGTCAGTATGGCTGAGTGGGAGGACTCCGGACTTTGGTTTCAAAGGTCGTGGGTTCGATTCCCCACTCAGGCAGTCTGACATTTAAGTCCAAAAGGCAACGTAAATAGGTTTGCACCTGTATTGACTGTTCAATTTTCTTCATGTGTTTGTTCAAAGTGTAGTCTTGCTCTTGTAATTTTTGCCAGTCCCTAAAGTTGGCTTTTCTTATGTAGTTTGTTGATACTCTGATAATTTTTACGAAGAACATACAGAAAATTATTTTTTGTTAAGAACAAGGATTGTTGGAAGGACAATATTAATGCTGTGTGTAGTATATGGAGGATAGCAGTGCCCGACTTGGCAATTCTTTGTTTTTTGTACCACAAACTGTATCCACATGTAAGACATTAAGAAAAAAACATGAATTTAGTAATAGTTATGGCTGAGAAAGTCACGGTTACCGAGTATCATACTACGGCTGCAATGATTGGCCTGAGAGTTGGAAGCGCGAGAAGGGTTTGCCCACTCGACTTTCTCACCCACAACTAATTTATACCACGGTTGGGACGTCAAGCTAATTCATATTAGTTTAATTAAATCGTTTTTTTTTAATTTTATTTATTTTTTGCTTTTATAAGAACTGGTTCATGAAATACAGTAATAAGTACATCGGTATGAATAAAGGCTATTCCATTTTAGCTTCTGGAGGGTGGGTGTACGTTTTTACAGACGTCCTTTGGCCGGTAAACTTAATTTTTCGGAGCAGAATGTTGGAGTGAATAAACTTCGAAATGGGCTAGACATATGTGAGGCAGCAGGGATTGAAGGATTTCATTCGGAACATTCCGGCAAGGTAAGTAATTCTTTTTATACGTTTTAATTTTTGCGTTACGTTTTTTGGACGCTGTGTAGGTCGTTGGTTTGTTCGTTTCCGGTTACGTGATTCGGAAGTGTCAAAAGTGTTGGTTATAGGAAAAAGTGTGGGGGTAACTTGACAACCCACACTTTTTGTGATGACGCACACTTTTCGTCACGGCTAACGGAATTTAACCTACTGAAATTTGGCATAGCGTTGAGTCAGCGTTACGTCACAGCCGTGGCTTAAATGGAAGTTAAGTCAGTTTAACATGTAGATTTGATGAATTTTATCTCAATCTGCTTAAAAATTAAGGGGGGAAGCGAGCTAATCTCCTAATTTGGTAAAATACCAGTTTATAAAGTATAAGCTAATAGTATGTACTCCTGTTGTTACTTAAAAGTACATTCCTCCCAGCGTCATTTTTCTCGATCCTCCACATCAAGTACGGCGCCAAAGTTTTATTTACTTACAGTTAGTCAATCCCTAGCTAAAAATCCGTTTTAAATTATGTCGTCTGGAGATTTTCTGTTGAATATTGTTAACTTTATTTACTGCGTCCCGCACGTATATGATCCTTTGCGCGCATACAATAACCATGACGTTTCATTGTTTCCGGTTGTGACGACGCAGTTTTTACGTCAATGCTGTCACGTGACCCGCGATTCGTCTGCTAGGCCACACGTCGTTCGCGTGAACAGAAGACGTCGGCTGAAGTGACGTTGCAGTATTACTACCGAATCTCGCGACGCAGCGCGCGGTCACATGAATGCCCGTGGCTGTTATAAGCAGGCCGGATGTTGCTTTAATATAACACTTAAGCCGCCCCCCCCCCCGAGTTGATGGCAAACCCTTGATTACTGGGAAGGACTTTCACAAGAACAGTTGACTTTAGTTAGCTGGTGGCCTTTGTTCCAGTTCGAGTTCAAGTTACCATGCAACTAAAGAAGCCAAAGAAAGAAAGAAATTGCCAGAAGGGTTATCGATTTTCTGCTTCAAGACATTTTTTTTCATTTTGAGGTTGCCCGGGCTGCATCGTAAACAAAGAACAGATGTTGTTCAACAGTAAGTCAAGTACTTAAAACGAAAAAAAATTACTGTTGTTGAACACGTTGTGTGTTGCCTGCAGCAGTAGGGCTCCTACAACCTTTTAATAATAAAGTCTAAAAGTAGGAACAAGCGTTAAAAGACTTCGTGAAAGCTGTAGATCAACTTAGTCGGCCTTTTTTACGTCGTTACTTATGCATCACTGGTCTTCTTTGCTTCGCTTAAATTCTTTGAACGTGCAGATAACTTGAGTCGGGGAAAATGGTAAACAGTTAAGCTAAACTAACTAAAACTTGAGACAGAGGAGAAAAGGGCAAACAGGTACGCTACTAGGTAAAACTTGAGGGGAAAGGAAGGATAAACAAGTAGGCTAAACTAGCTAAAACTTGAGGCAGGGGGAAATGGTAAACAGGTAAGCTACTAGATAAAACTTGAGGCAGGGGAAAAAAGGGTAAACAGGTAAGCTACTAGCTAAAACTTGAGGCTGGGGGGGAGGGTAAACAGGTAAGTTACTAGCTAAAACTTGAGGTAGGGGGGAAGGGTCAACAGGTAAGTTACTAGCTAAAACTTGAGGCAGGGGGAAAAAGGGTAAACAGTAAGCTACTAGATAGAACGTGAGGCAGGGGAAATGGTAAACAGGTAAGCTACTAGCTAAAACTTGAGGCGGGGAAAGGGTAAACAGGTAAGCTACTAGATAAAACTTGAGGCAGGGGAAAGGGTAAACACTAGCTAAAACTTGAGGGGAACGGAAGGGTAAACAGGTAAGCTACTAGCTAAAACTTGAGGCAGGGGAAGGGTAAACAGGTAAGCTACTAGCTAAAACTTGAGGCAGGGGAAAGGGTAAACAGGTAAGCTACTAGCTAAAACTTGAGCCAGGGGAAGGGTAAACAGGTAAGCTACTAGATAAAACTTGCTGCAGGGGGAAGGGTAAACACTAGCTAAAACTTGAGGGGAAGGGAAGGGTAAACAGGTAAGCTACTAGCAAAAACTTGAGGCAGGTGGGAATGGGTAAACAGGTAAGCTACTGGCTAAAACTTGAAGCATGGTGAAGGGTAAACAGTAAGCTACTAGATACAAATAGATGTGAAGAAAATGGTAAAGATGTAAGCTACTAGAAAAAACTTGAGGCAGGGGGAAGGGTAAACAGGTAAGCTACTAGCTAAAAATACAGCCATTAAAGTATCAAATAAATCAAAATTTTCTGAACCTAAAAGGATATCGAATACATAATACAAGAGGAGCAAAATGGGAAATGCTTGATCTTTTTCTGCCATACGACTTTTAGCTAAATTAGAAAGGGGATGAGAAAACCAGCAGTGGTTGTGGAAAAAAAAGAGCCCAAAAGAAATAAAAATACAATGCTACAAAACACACCTAAACAATAATTGCTGGAGCTCGTAGAGTTGGTTGACAGGGCGTTGTACAGTGGTCAAGTGACAGAACAGACCTAAATATTACTTTCTGGAGTTTACAGACTTGGTTAACAGGGCACTGTAAAGTGATAGAACAGACCTAAACACTGCTTACTGGTGCTCGGAGACTTGGTTCATAGGGTGTCGTACACGCTTCACAAAGTGACAGAACAGGCATAAATACTTGCT
The DNA here is from genome assembly GCA_023313725.1 of Lithobius niger. NCBI lineage: Eukaryota > Metazoa > Arthropoda > Chilopoda > Lithobiomorpha > Lithobiidae > Lithobius > Lithobius niger. Next base: position 7,075 of record JAHWFP010018870.1, read on the forward strand.
GGACTTCACAGACTTGGTTCACAGGGTGATGTAGGCTACGTAACAGAACAGGCTTGTATACAGCTTGCTGGTGCTCATAGACTAGGTTCACAGGGCACTGTACAGTGGCCACGCTTCATAAAGCTACACAACAGGCATAAACACTACTTGCTAATGCTGAACGTGGCACACAGGGTGCTGTGCAAGTACTGTGTTGTGTAAAATGACAGAACACGATTGGACAGGACTTGATGGGGTTCATAGACTTAAATTACAATGCCTTGCAACATGGCACCAATCATTTTCACGGTGGTGGCATTTCATGAGAGCGAAAGAAGGCGTTTGAACACTACTTGTGGGAGTGCATTTGCTTTGCTAGCACCTTACAAAAATTGTATCAACTAGCGCGAGAGCGTAAGCTACTTTAATGAATGGTGCTTACTAATGTCACTAGCACCTTTACTAAATAATTTTTTGGTGGACACGTTTGTTTCGCAGCCTTTTCCACTAAAACAAACATCCATCCAACGTACTAATCAGCACTGGAGTTGTATACTGTATTCTATTGCCATGTTTTTATTCTAAACTAACCATATCATTCGCTTTGCTTACTCTATTGGCGTCCATCCACGCTCATATTGTTTAGTTGTTTTTATTTTCTATTAGTTTGTCTGATCGATCTTTGACTTCACGAGCAGTTTTCAGATCAGTTTTTCGCGTATTTGAGGTCAAAATAGTAAGTTGCAGCAATGAAAATAGGCCTATTCGAAGCGCAATTTAATTATCTTTCATTTGACGCTAATCTCATCTTTGTAGGTGCCTTAGTTCAAGAGGAGAAGTAGACGCACACACGCACGCACATCGTATGTTTTAGTGATATTGATATTCTGTGTTGTTGCGAAACTGTCGATTTTGTGGAAGTGTTTTCAAGACCTATCGAGATGAGACGAAGATGAGAACTTGACGATAGGAGACCTATATGGCCTGGAAGCAAATTTTACAATAACATACCCGACTACATGAAGTTTATTACTGAAGTTCATCATTTTCAGAAATGCCTGTTTCGATGGCTTCTGGATATCAGTACTGTGGCCCCAAACATTTATTTAAAGTTATAAGCTGAAAAATAGTTTCAGCACTTTCAGCTATTTAGATTTTCTTTGTTTCTTTGTAGCGTGTTTAGCCTATTTTATTTTTACTGTGCCTATTATATTTTTTCTACGATGCACCTTAACTTTGCATTTATTATAATAATGGTAATAATAGAATGTGCTAATAGTAACTTTGTATTCGCTATTAAATACAGTAATAAAAATAGTATCTTAAAATAGTAATAAAAATAGTAATAAAATGGTAATAAAAATGGCTAATAAAATAGTAACTTTGTATTTTCTAATAATGGTGGAAAATTCATTAGTATTAGTATTTTTTTTTCAATGATTCAGTCAAACTTTACATTTGTTGCATAAGGCGACATTTGTACTTCTTGCGTTGATTTTTAGTTACTTTTTCTGTACCAACACGCCACACACGAGCATAAGTTCTTGTGGGGTGAGGGCACATACGACCTTTGTATTGTTTACCTGATTCAATAAACCAATTCTTCCTATTCTTTCTATTGGCCAAAAATATCTGAGATGTGGTTCTTCTCGACCGAATTTTTAAGTTGCAGGAAAAAAATTACTTTCAAGTTTAATTTCCTGATAGGAAGGCCTGACCATTGCTTCGTCTTCAGTAGCTACTTCCCGAAACCACCTACTCTGAAATCAACAAGAGGTAAGAAATGCAAATGAGCACCCCCTCCCCCCCCCCAAGGCCCCAGTGCACGGCGTGTGCCAATTTGCACCCTGGGGAAGAATTGGATTCGTTAGGAAGTGTTGGGCACAAAGGGTCGAAGCAGAGATAACACGTGACTCGCATCTGTATCGGTCCACTCGGCAAACAACCAATCAGGATACCCGAAGTGAACAACACGCTTCTCATTCGGGGGACCATTCCCGCAGCACTCGCCTCTCAGAGGTCGCCGTTAAGGAATGGAACAGTGGGGTGAGGGACCACCAATAGCCAAAACCTAGCCGACTTGGGGTACGGCCCCTCGGAAAAGGGAGGGAGTGTAAATCGCGGATGTTGAACTGTTAAGCGATACGGAACATTTTATGATTGGTTGGTGCTTTTCGGGCAGTTTTATGTGTTTTTTTTCTTTCTAATATACCTTTCTTTTCCGGATATCCTTCCTTAAACTGCATTTATCGACACTTTGTTTTTTAAACGGGGTAAATGTTGCAACAATATTAAAAACTGAACAGTTGGATACAGAATAAAAGCTTTTAAGGTTCGCTTTCCTCCCACCCCATATACTGACATCAACAGGCGTTATTTGATCTACTGGTAAAGAATAGTGCAGAGATCTACAGTAACTTCATTTTAGTTTTATGAAAAGCCACAAACATATATTATTGGTACGTTAGCGGAGAAGTATTTTTAGAAGTTTGGCACGGACGCCATTAAACAGGAGGGGTCATCCTTTGAAACTTTAAAAAAAAAAACCATTAAGACTAAAACGCAGAAAGTACTTCTTTGCAAGCCGAGTGATGAACAAGTGGAATGAATTACCTGCCGACATAATTGTTATGGCCTCATCCATTCAAGTTTTCAAGAAAAGGCTAAACAAGTGTGATTTGTTATCTTTATAATAACTTAACTGCCAAAACGATTGCTCTGGGTGCCTGCTTCTGGTGTATAAATGTGTTTGACCTTATGTATGAATTCGTGGGGAGGTATAAGTGGCTTGACAAAACCCCACCGGTACCCTTTTGCTGTTATCTAGCAAATAAACTTTATTATTATTTTTAAAAATAATGAACGGTCGTTAAGTTATATTAACGAAAATCAGACACACACAGAGCCAAACACATCTCACATACTTGGCTATTTTATTACGCTTGATTTTTCAGTATTTTTTAATAAAATCGTCTCCTTCCAATTCATCCCCATGTTGACGAGCCTACTTTTAGGGACAAAGTTATTAGGAATTTGTCTTGTGAAGCGCTTAATTCTGTTGGCATTTTAAGTGGATAGCGGGACTTCACTACAAATGGTGAAACTTGTCAAAGCAATTTGACGATGATATAATAAGGATTTTGGTAAAGCATCATTACCAAATAACCAAACAGAATAGAGAGAAGTGTGGTTTTGAACATCTCGCATAACCCGGGATACAGTTTCGATTCTAGAGATTGCAATATCATACACGCTCGACTTCTTCCGTACAGTTGTGTTCATAAAGCTAATGAAATTTTACGCCTGGTATAATTAAACTGGTCCATCCATTCCAGGCGGTTAATGGCTATTGCGCTGTAATCTGGTTACGGGCTAATTAAGAGCAGATCTGGTTAAGTACTTGAAGCGTGTAGAAATCATACTTCGCCCAGGCTGGACAGACTCGTATCAATTAAACATGGTAACCGACCCCTCGATGCGGTTTAGTCACTTAAAATGGATTCTTATTTTTTCACTGAGCTATAATGAGGAGAATATGACGTTCCTGCAAGCGGAGAATTTTAATTGTACAGTAAAGGCGGCGCCCTGAAAACTTGAGAGTAGTGCAAAGTGAAGACAATTAAACTGCGTTTCGGCTACACCGACATTCAAAGCTGTTTGTCTAAAAACTGCTGCCAACCCCCCTCGTTAACCCTTACTTGCGCCACTAATGAGTACAATTTTAAACAATACAAAATGTCACTTAATCGTGAAAATAAACATTGGACAAGCTTATACCTTGCTCAGTGAAACTCCCTTACGTTGGACAACCGTGGATAAACAACCGTAGAGTGGCTACGAAAATTTTTTTATTTTTGCGTAAGGTTGCATTTTTATTTTTGTGTGGTTGCCACGGTAACACTGTCTGGATTAGCTAAATCCAACATCGTTTGAGTAAATGCTTGCAGTCTTATAATCCGTGACAATAAGATAAAGAACTGCTGCTTACGAAACAATTTTCCCAGTCGCATCTGAACTCACATTATTGATTGTTTTCGTTGCAAGCTGGCAGAGTTTCTTTTCTTTGTTTTTGTTTTGTTTTAAGAGAGTCTATTTGCAAACATGACTTGCCATCTGCCTGGCATAATAATGGTGGACAGACCCACAGCGCCCTCAGCAGAAACGGGATTCACTTGAACTGAGAGACGTCAAGGCCGACTGATATAGACACTGCGTCTCTCGCTTTCCCAGTGCACTTGCGGAAGTTGTAATTATTAGCCAAAAAAATGGCAGTAACCATTAGTGCCGTTGAATAGGACCTGTCTGAAAAGTGCGCGGGAGGAGCTTGGGGGGGGGGGCGGGGGTTGAGGGGACAATTTTAAGCCCCTCCCCCCTTTTAAAAAAGGTATGATCGCTTTATATTCTTTGTAAAATTATTTTTCTCAATTTACGCAATGTATGGGCGTGGCAAAAGAAAAGTTTTGAAGGAAATATAGAATAAATTGATTTTTCCAAAGATTTTTACTTCCCCTCGGCTCGTTTTATTTGAGGGAGGGGGGATGGGGAGGTCGTTATTTACGCCACTGGTCAAAAAGTAATGCTGCAGGCTACGCTTTCTTGTTTCCTGTCTGCGTGAAGTTCGCTTGCCCAGGTAGCAGTACCGGCTTGCTTGTATAGGCTGTGTAACATCCACACATTGTATGACACTTGACGTTAATTCCGCTATCATGCTCAGAGGGTTAGGAACCGTCTTAACGTCGTATTAACTCAGGCCGACTAATTCAATTCTTGCTGCAGCCTAAAGTGTTAAACAGCTCCGTGTATCCAACCACCGTTTCATGCGCCAGATTTCAGAAGTTAACGCACTTTTAACAAATGTTGTGTATCCATTTTCCCGTCATATACGTTGCTTCAGATTCTCTTGAGCAGGCATTACAACTCAGATACAAATCCATTTCCGTTTCCCTTTGGACTTAAATATCAGACAGCCTGAGCGGGTAATTGATTTTAGGCCAAAGGCTGAAGCACTGCCCTCTCAGCCATAATGACAAGATGGGGGGGGGGGGGGGAATTGAGGCTTAATGGCGCGTCGACAACTTGGTCATTAGCGCCAACCTCAGTCACAGTGCAGTGGTCCGGGTTGCCACTGCACCACACATTACAGAGATGTTATTCAAACCCCTAATCTAAATCTTGCCATAATGACAAGACCTTTAAAAAGAAAACAGTCGTAGGCAGTAGTTATCGCACGCACACGTATACACTAACCGAACCCATTTGGCTTTCCTAGCCCGTTGTTGCTGGACTGGGTTAGGTTGAGCGCGCAAACATGACGAAATGACGGCAGCCACCTGTTGCTTCTGTAAACGAAGTCGAAAGCCCAGCTGTTTTAATGGAGAATAGCCTCGACTTAAATCGACTTAAAACGGAAGTATACCCTGCCGTGCATGTGGGCCATGCCACCTATGCTGGAGGGGGGGGGGAGATGAGGCTTAATGGCGCGTCGACAGCTTGGTCATTAGCGCATTAGGTGGGTATTACCTATGCTGGTAATACTCACCATTGCATAACCCTACACCACGCCACACCATTTTTTAATTAACACATCTGTAAATGAATTATAGATATCTGTAATTCAGTTACAGATGTCTTTGATTCATTTGCAGATATCAGTAATACATGGCCATTTACAGATATCTTCAAATGAATTAGAGATATCTTTAATTCAATTGCATATATCTTTAAACCAATTATAAACATCTCTAATGTTGCATCGTGTAGTAGGATTTGCATTTACACAAATCTTCACTTAAATGTGCCTTGTGTAAAAGGCAAATCCTTCTACATGATGTAAAATTAGAGACAACTGTTATCAAATTAAAGATGTCTGAATTTGAATTACAATTATCAGCAATTTATTTGACGATATCTCTAATTGATTTCCAGGTATTTTTAATGAGCTATATGTATAAAGTTATCATTAATTGAATTAAAGATACCTACAATTGAATTACAGATATTAGTAAACCAATCTTTAATTCAAATACGGTTATCTCTAACTTATTTAAAGATATCTGCAAATATTTTTTTGATTCTTCAAAAAATTACACATATCGTTAAATGAATTAGTTATCTTGTCATATTTAGGAATGGCATGCCATATTTAGGTTCAGCACTGAATACTTTATTTATCAAGTCTGAAATAGGTATTGATGTGATGTGACCACAAATCACATTCCTGCAGCACTGAAAGCCATGTGAATGACATGCCCACGTCGATTTGTCTTGGAACTTGCTTAGCAGCGCTATAATGTTCGGGCATCCGAAGTGACAGGAAAGCAAAGAACTGCTATCCTCAGAAGGCTTCTTTCACCTACACTTCATTCACTTTCCACCCACTTCCTGTCGGCCGGTACTGGGCAACTTCCGGCCTTTCTTTCTGAAAAGTTGAAAAGTCTTGCTGTCCTCCTAGCGGGGAAAGCGAGGGACGCCCAATTCCAGTGGCCTAGAGTAGACTTAAGGTGATGGGAGAGGCATTTTACACACGCTACAGACATAACAGTAAGGATACTAGATGTTGCCAGTGGCCGGTCAAGAAATAGGCCATGACGTCACGCCCCCCCCCCCCCCTCCGGCCAATTGGGTATTATTTCAGTTGGGGCTATGTCAGCAGAACATGTCAAAGTATTTCATTTGTTACTGACTGTTACTATGTAATCGACATTAACCTTCACATTGCCTATCGTTCGCCTTTTTCATTGCTACCAGGCAAAGAATCAACATGATGTTCCTTTCACTGCTACCGTGAAAAGAATAAACTTGTTCGCCCTATTGCTTTAATTTTACTACGTTTGGATTGGTTGTTAAAATGACTGGCTAGCCCCGTCCCCGTCACCACCGCTGTTTACCCAAATATATACAGAGATATTAGATAGATAGATAGATAGATAGATAGATAGATAAACAGATTAATGAACTTCTATAGGTTATCTCTAAAATATACATTGTATTTGTACTTCTCCCAGGCTATCTTGATTTAGTAGTGCGGAACATCTGGCCAAGGATTACCGCAACTTCCCTCTTTTCAGTGCTTACGTAAACTGCCATTTTGAATCTACAGGAAGTCATAACTTCACATCTTTAAAGTCTGAAGTCAAGCGTTTGAAAAGGGACAAGTTTCTGTCCAAGCGCATCTTCACCCTTTTTTCGGTCCAGTGTTCGTGCTGATCGAGGCTTTAGGGCGAAAAAAAAACAACATTAACTCGTCAAATGTGCTGCTCTTTCATCCACCCCAAGGCTACAGGCAACACGGATGTACACTTGTACAGTGAATAGTTTATAAGTTATGCATCCGGATATTACAACATTAACCGCGTCGTTCGCTTCACTCACTGTATTGGCGTCGATCCATGCTTCATATCATTTGTTTGATCCGCACACTATCACAAAATCGGTGTACTGATTGACGCAAACTAATTACAATTGTTGCTCACAGTTCGTTCATCACATGTCTCACACATCTGTATTTCATCTACATCATTCGAAACATATAATTTGTTTGTTTTAATGTTTGTACGCTTACTCCTCCGGAAGTAAGGCTGCTAGTAAGGTGATGGTAACGCTAAAAGGAAGATTGAGAGAGCAAAGCGAGAAACGCACTGAAAAGAGTCAGCTTACGTGAAAATCGTTCGCTTTGCTCGTTCAATCCACGCACCTCCATGCTTCAGAAACGCGAATGTTTGACAACCTTTTAAAACCTACAGGTCTGCTTTTTCCGTGCATCCATTCAGCTGAAGCAAACCAATTTTAAGACCTATATGAATATGATGAAAAAATGTCTTCTTTTAGGTTTTTTTTTTGGTAACCAAAATTCTTTCTGATAAGTTTGCTTAATCAGTAACTTATCCTCTTCGAACTTTTACGTTATAAGCAGTTTTCAAAGCCGTTTTTCGCGTATTTGATGGGCCAAAAAAATTAAGTTATAACTATAAACTTAGTCTTATTCGAAAAGTAATTTAATTATCTTTCATTTGGCCATACTTTCATAGGTGTCTTAGTTCACGAGGATTACGCACACACTGCGTATGTTTTATCTTTTATGATGCATGCAAAGAAGGAGTTCGAGAAATAACAAGCGGCTGCAGTGACTACTAAGTCGTAACCGGTCTTTTGTACACTGCTGACACGTTCGAAAATGTTAAGGAGCACACCTCTATTACGCACTGCAACAGCGCTCTTCATTACATAATGTAAAAGTAGTAACTCTCACAATTGCAGGTTAAAAATTGACTACATTTAGGCCTGAAATCCAACAAATTTTTATTCGGCATTTGTGATGGTTACTACTTTTAGATTATGTAATGGAGAGCCGTGCGTGATAGAGGTGTAATTTTAGGTGCACATTTTTACGTCCTTATTTAAATGAAGCTAATGTGTGTCGTTAATGAAATCATTTTGTTTTTTTACGGTTACACTTGACTGCCGATTGACTGCCGTGTTTAAATGTAAATGATGGCAGTCAAAATGCTAATATTTCATTGAGTTACGTCGAGAAATCATATCAACTGTATGGGAGCAACAATGTTTTACTTCGCCGTGTTTTTTAAATAATTTTTGGTCGCTGTATGTAATGGTGAAAACCGTTTGATTTTATTTGGTACCGTTCTGAAGTTGAGAAAAGCGAGGAACGGACAAAGTTGTTGCAAAAGTCTTCTCGGCCCTTTCGGTTGTACAGAAGACTAAAACAAATTAGCAGATATGAAGTTTTAAGGGATTTTACCAAAGATGTACCTGATTAAAGCACAAACAATTTATTCTTGACTTTTTATTATACCTTTTTAAAACACTGGTAAACACAAACTTTACAACTGAATACCACTGCGTACAACATTCAGTATTAAAACACATAGGCCTATTGTAGAAAGGAAATTATCGAAGATCTCAAAAAAATGTAAGGTGTTTGTTTATATATTGTCTACCCTCCCCCAGCACAAAACAAGGATTCCCAGCAAGCTTTCTGGCCGTTTGAAGTTGTGATATCGAACGCCATGCTTTTTTGCCAAGGGAATACCACCGAGTATTAGTTCAAAGCCGGTTGAATGAAAATTATGAAGTTTCCTTACTGCACAATTTTTAAGAATTTCATTTGACTTTCGAAGTATCATCATTGAAATTTCTGACGATTGTTTCGTTTATTTTTGAGTAGTCTGGTATTTTCTTTTTAGTGGTTTGTTACATGTTTGCGTGCGTAATTTAATTTTCAGATCTTTTAGACTTTTTATGAGAAGTAACAAGTGAAGGAAAAGACCAAACGCCGAAATCCTACCGCGAAGCCACACTGACACGACCAAAAAAAGAAGAATAAGTTGAAGAAAGAAGGAGATGACGATTTGGCTGTCTCAGTATGACTTACAGGCACAGCTGCGGCATTCAGTCCCAAAGGTTGAGGGTTCAATTCCCATTCAGGCAGTCTGAAATTTAAACTAAAAAGACAACGTACAAACACGTATAGGTTTGCATCTGAATTTACTTATCATTTATCGAGCCCATTTGGCTTTCCGTCCAGCTTATTCTTTACTACCGCCTCTTACTAATGTCATTTCACTGTGAAATGGGTGCAAATAACCACTGCGTAGCTGCGCCCCTCCACCTCACATCCTTTTTTTCTTCTCTTTCTTTTGCATATTCATGAATAAAGCATTATATACTGGATAGACAGCCTATGAGGATTTAATCTTTCCACAACATCTTTCGCTTTAAGTTACCTTAAAAAAACCATTAGGTTTATTTATAAATTGCGGAAGCTGGTCCACGCTTCCCGTCTACTTACCACCTGGTACCTCAAAGACCCGGAATAGAAATAAAAAGACTCGTTTTTTTCTCCCTTGCAAGCTACGTTTGACGATGACGCAGCTGAAAGAACCTTACGTATAATGGTTTCATTGTGAGAGACGTGGACATAATATTGACTCTTGACTTGACCTGTCAATTTTGAGTTCATCGCCGGACAAATTTGAATTCGTTTTCTTGCCATATTTTCTCTCCGGGGACGTTAGAAACGTTTTAAATAGTACTCTGCACATACAAAATAATATATATAGTCCATGAACGACAGGTGGTCAGTTGGTCCACTAGCCATCTGCGGGTGCGTGCTATTGCGTCACAGGCGAGGGCAACAAAGGCCTCGGGTGGAACGCTTGCAGCTGCTCTTTTCGGCCCATTGTTTACCAAAGGAAATAGATAGACGTTAAAGTAGAACTATTACCAACCATTTCCGGGTTGCTTCGTGGGGAGGCAGAATTTAACCAAAATAAAAAATTTTGTCCCAATGCAACGGAATTTTATGGGGAATTTGTGGGATGTTTATGGGGAACTTATAGTTTTGTTTATGAAGAGTTTATGAAGGAAAATGTACACCTTTGGGCACAAAAATGATCGCACTGTATCGAAGTTCAAGTAGCCCGACAACAATGCAAACTTTTTCATTGTTATAAATAAGAACATACGTCACTGAAGACGGAAAGAATTCTCCATTGTTGAAGTCAAAGAGTGGCATTGTTGAATGGCATTGTTTAAAGCCCCAGTATAACGAAAACGATAATTTTTTATGCCCAAAGGTCTACATGAATTTATAGGGAATTTATGTTTTCGGGGCCTTTATTCATTTTGAACTTACCTGAACAAACAAATAACGTTCCTTGCAGTATCTATATACATATTTCGCTTAGGTGGGAATATAGGCGAAGGTCAGCAACGGGGAAAGGCAGCTATTGTGACAACCAATCCAAACGCAGTAGAATTAATACGATAGGGCGAGCATATTTCAGTCTTTCCGCGGCGTCGTGAAAAAGACGACCATGTTCATTGTTTGAACGGTAGAATGAAAACCCGCGAGCGTGTTCATTCTTTGCACGGTACCAGTGTAAATAGGCAAGCGGTTGGCAACGTGAAGAGTAATGTTGATTAGCAGTAACAATCAGTAATAAACTAAATATTACGACATTAATAAAAACAAATCAAGCTACATCACCTGAAGAAACGGATGCCAGACAATTCGGTCCTGCCACAATTCGGTCGCCGAGAATTCGGTCCTGGAAACTCAGTCGTAGACAATTCTGTCTCAAACAAAAAAAAAAAAGACCACCTACAACAATTTAGATCCAAATAAAAACAAATAATAAAACGCCAGTTAAAAATTATGGACTATATGACAGCATATAGTCCCAAGCTATTATCTTAATCTGAAAAATATTGGTGACCTTTTGATGCATGGATATTTCGGTGTAATATGGATTAAGTACACACCCAGATTTTCACGCTTCATATTTACCGGCAGTGAGTTTCCGGCAGTTCTGATTGGGGAGGCTTCAGATTGTTTAAATGGTTCTCGTCTGTAGCATTGTCTTCCCACAGTTCTGATTGCAAATGATCATAAATTGAAAACAGATTTTATAGTGTTTCATGAAGCCCAACTCATTTACATTTATTGCCATAAATCCACTTAGCCACTATGGTGACTTCATTTTTTTTTTGATGGAACGAACTTTCGTAGGCTTACATTTTGTACGGGGACGAACTATCGCTCTATCCGTAATTTCAGGCCAAAATTAGTTATGCATGCTTTCGTAATTTCCTTTTGGACTTGAATGTTAGACTGCCTGAGCGGTAAACAGATCCCTCAAACTGTAAAACCAAAGGCTGAAGTTGCCGCTCAATCATGCTGACACGGTTGGTACTGTTATGGGTGCGTGCGTGTGAAAAATCGAAAATAAGTAAATTTGAGATTTTTCTCTTGGCCTTCAAAATCAATAATACTCTTTGGTTGTTTGTTTACCTGTGTGAGTCAAGGCCGTTTAAGACAGAAATATTTTATCAGTTATTCTTATCTGAAAGGGGAACTGAAAATGTGGGTTGAAACCCTTTTTCCATCTCAAGAGATGTCTTGTGCGATAGACAGAGAAAGTGAGCCAATTTTCCAGTTCACCTATCACAAGCCGATAATTGAAGGACAATTTGTAATTGCTGAAGCCCTTGCACACCAGATGGAACACAGATACGGAAACACCCAAGAGATTCCATGTGGGAGGGACTTGTTTTGGGATAAAAATGAAAGTTGCTATGTAAAATTAATCCGTTCTGTATTTGACTTGTGAGATGTTTTGATCTCTCCTGTAAATATGTAGTGTATAAATACATAGCTGTACATAAAATATTGTGTATGGGTGCACTACATGGAAGAAGGGAAGTAGTTGGGTTGACTACACAACTTGTAATGCTAAGCAGCCAAAGCAAACCATCGCTCCTAGTCCTTCAAATATACGACAGAAGAACCAACCCGTTTACGGACGTTAAGAGCCGAAGCAAAAACGCAACAATACGGTTGGCCATGTTGAGCGTAGCACTTTGGCCTTTAGTTTTAAATATCCAGGATTCAATTTCCCTCTTAGTTAGTCTTACGTATGTCCCAAATGCAAGAGAATTAGGTTTCCATCTGTCATTATTTGACACCAGTATTCGTACCCGGCTTCGCCCGGGGTGTGTTTTGCCCGGGGTTTTGTTTTGCCTGTAGTTGTTTCCCAGTTTTCGGTCGGTAACAAACGCATCCCCTACCCAACACACACCCCCTCCCAATCACTTTATTTTATAAAGAGCAGGGCTAACCGACAAACTGCCCCAAACATGGAGTATTCCCAGTTCAGGGCCCACTCCTCCCCCCTCCTCCCCACTCCCAGTTTACGTTTCGGCTTGAGCGATCTGTACTTATGACAGATCGCAGTCCAATTTCCTGCTCTGAAAATGCGTCAGTTTTAAGTACAAAGGGCAGCGTGAATAACTTCGTATCTAAATTTATTCCCAAAATTTCCACAGTTTAAGAAGAAATTTCAAAATCTCGTGTTTTATCCTACAGATAGTGACACAAGGCGTTGTGCTTCCCATTCTGTTTACTTGTGATTTTACCATTTCTGCGTTATTTCAAATGCTTCGAAGTCTGCCCATGACGAAACAAAACTCTCAACTACTTCAGTTTTCGTACTTTTTTTTTTTACTAATTTTCATTCAGAGTACAGGATCATATCCCCAGCCCGAGTTAGCCGGCCGTCGTCGGGTGAAAGTGTTGATATGCGCGCACGATTCGGAGGCAAGGCCACGTGAGATAACACACACTCGGGGCTTTTGTTTACTCCTCTGCATTTAGGATAATACATTTGGTTTCTTTCTCCATTACATTGCCATGCTAATTCGCTAACTTCAAATGACGTCAGGGCGGCCCGTTTACGCAACAACAATTTTCTCGCTCGCTTTTACTTGGTTATACTAAATCTGACGGCTGCTTCTTGCCTATATCGGAGAATGCAGCTTTTGAGTACTCTGTACGTAGTAACCATGGTAACAACGGCGGACGCAGATCTTCTCTTTGCGGCTCGTGACACGACGTACAATGCGTGCAACGTGACAACGTCGATTTATGACAACAAGAAAACAATTCTTAATGATTTCTAAATGCCGGCATTTGATGGTTTGTCTTCGATTCGATAACCCCGAAATGGACGCCATGTTGGATTTTTAATCCTCGCTGCGAGCAGCGATTTTTCTACCTCTGTCTGATCACTGCTAGAAGCTGTTGTTTGCGTGAAGATAGCAAATTTTGGCAAGATCGTGAAATGACAACAATGTTGTACAGCAGTGTTTAAAAGTAATGTTGCACTTTGTTCTTATCCGTGTTGTTATTTATAATACATTTAATTTGTTATCTGTTACCGCATTTATTTAGTAGAAACGGGAAACTAACCGTAAATAAATAACGGTTGCGTAGAAAATAGAGTTCGGTGAGCGCGAAGGTCTCGTTGCATTAACGCGCCCTCATTCTCTGAAGTTTCTATTTCCCGTACTTTGGTATTTGTATATAAACATACTCCCGGCGTATTTGTACTGGGCATGTAATTGAGATCTGCAGATCACAATTATTCGGCCGAACGAGAGAAACTACAATACATGTGTCTTCCCTTGTGTATCTAACGCATCCGGATGTTAAGCCCTAACCAGACAGAAGAAAATTTCCTGTGAAGTGACGCGTTACTACGTGCGTACACGGTCAAAATTGTTGCACTCAAGTATTGAGTGTGGCGTTTATTGACCGATTTTGACGTCATTGGCAAACCATCTTGCATCGCCATACTGCCTCGAGTAGCCAGTCTGATCAGAGCTTTACGATTTGCAGCAGCAGCGGTAAATGGCAGTGACGGAACCGGATTTAAAAAGTTAGGGGGCCCCGAGCGTGCAACCACGTGCCATGCTTGTTACCAGTGATAGCCTCCGATAACTGCGAGGTAACCTGTCTCCTTATGCTGCCTTAAGGAGGCAGATTGTCTCGTAGTCATCGGAGGCTACATCACTGGGAACAAGCGAGGCACGGGGTTGCATGCTCGGGGCCAGTAACCTTTTATATCGGGTTGCCGTACTGCCACTTACGCTGCTGCTGGAAATCGACCTAAACGAATCTGAAAATGTCTGAGGAAGGAATTTCAGCTTCTAACTCGTTTCTGTCACGCACCGAACTCTATCATGAAAATTTAACCGAATCAGAACAAAATTGGTAAGGCGATCGTATCTTAACAGATGAATAATAATATTAATGTTTTAACAGTGTTTTAATTTTTAAATTTGTGTGAACTTGAATGGACTTCTCCTTTTAAGCTTGAGTGACTCGTTAGTACACTGCCATGTGATTTTTTTTGTGTGTTTTATTTTGACACCTGATGACGGAGAATGGTTTCTCCGAAACGTTGTTGTTTTAATTTTGTTGCACCAGTTGGCTTTAATTTAACTCAAATCACGCAGAGGCACTCGTTCTTTATTAACTCTATATAACAGATAAACACACTCACAGACAAACAGACACTAAAATCTAAATCAGCTTCGCTTGGCAAATAAAGCATAATTAAGTTAGCATTTCTTATGAATCGATAATTAGCTGTTTCTCCCGTAGCTCTAATCATATCAAAAACCAAAACTAGTAAAAAGGACCCCCCAAGTGTCGAATGGTGCGGTCTTTCAAACGAGTGATATCAATATACCAAAACATTCGCCGAAGTTAAATGCACCGACTAATAGTTAAATGAAATTAAATGGTTAAATGAAAGCTAGAACATTGCTACTTTCGGTACTTGGCGGTCCCTTTTATCAGTTTGGCTTTTGATATGATATCACTTCATTTTTTTTTAAAGTGTGTATTAGAATCAACTCAACTAGCCTGCAGATGTGTAATAAAGTGCCGCGTCAACAGTAGCTTGAGTGGTAATTTTTCTAATATTTTAATTCATACCACTCCTTTGAGAGGCCGAGCCATTCTCAACTTTACCAGTTTTGGGATTTATTTTGATATTTTGTTTGTTTTTCGTGAACTGGATGTAGACATAATTTCTTTGGCAACGTTGTTTAGATTTGTGTGGACACACTAGCGTGCGTCTAGATACGCACGTCAGTATACACGTTGTCATTGTCCGAATTTGGTCGTCTAATCAGATACGATGCCGACAATAGCAACAATGGTTATAACAATACTTTCGTACGTACGCGTCATCCCACACCGCTCCCGTTATACCCACAAGCTGTAAACCAGAAAAGGTATGCAGTTCGTATCGTACAGCATCCATTCGATTGTTTGGTTTAGTATAAATTTTGGATTTGCTATTGCGAATATTGTTATAAACTGTGTTGCTTGGAAAAAAGTTTCCCCGTCGTAGAAAAAATGGTATGTCTGTAAATTCTCAAGAGTAATTTACGATAAAATGTGAAATACATACCAATAATTTAAAGAAACGATTTAGGCAGTAAATTTTCTTAATAATTGAATGTCTAGGGAGGGGGGGGGGGGGGAAGACGAAAGAATTAAAAATGTGACGTCCAAATTTTCGATTTCCTCCCCCCCCTCTCTGCCCCCAGACTTTGAAAAAAGACCCCTCCACCATGGTCCAAAATTGTTCTCCTCCACCCCCACCGTACAAAAATAATAAGCTTTTCTTATCTCTTCTCAGGTTAAGTGTGTAAATAATTTCCTCTGGAATAAGTTTAAAAATAGCATTTCGCATTGACAGGTTCCCAATTGTGTGGAAAACGAGCCATGACTTAAAGTGTGCTTGCTACCAAGTGGGTGGCCCGGGTTCGATTTCCGGGCTGATGCACAAAAAAACTGTGTGGCGATTTTTTCTACAAGACGGTTCGGATAACGCAGCACAGCTGGAGAGGGGCTTGAAGGGGAAAGCGGAAACTGGGGGCGAGGGAGCGGGGACTGAGAATTATGTTTTGAGCGGATGTTTTTAGCCTAAGCTGGAATGAGTTTACCAGTCCTGGATCAGATTTAGTAAACGTTGGATTCATGGGCTTGGGTATCGGCTTGCAAAAAGATTTGCAATAAATTGGTTTAAGTATATAGTATTGATCGGCTTGCAATAAATTCAAAAAAACTTAGGCATAAATTGGTTTTATCTGAGTTTTGGCCAAAATTGGAAAATTTGAAGGAAATTCGGTGATCGAAGTTGCTTTAAATAACTAGACCTCATTGAGAAAATCTTAGTAAAATCGGGGGTGAATTGAAGTTGTGGCATTTGGAATCGGGAAATTAGGAATTAGAACAAGTCTGGGGCCTCTCAGAAGCATACGGCTTTTGAAATTTTTTCAGCTGAAAGAATCATTTTTGAGGTCCAAAAATGACTTTTTCCTCCAGTTTGGCTAGTGTTTTTGTTGTGACCTGCACCCCCCCCCCCTCCTAACGGTTCTAAAAAATGTATAAAAGCCGGATCATTATTGACGCACAGGTATCAACAGTTTGAAAAGTATTGCTTTTAGTAGAATTTCTCTGGTGATAATAAGAAAAATTTATCGCCGTGACAAGAATGCAAGCTCGGTCATAACACGTCTGACATATTCCAGCTGTGATTATTGGACTACAGCTTAACGGTTTACGCACATTTCGTCGTAAAATTATTCGCACGTGTTTACTTGTAGCCCAGCAGGTCCGTCCAATAACATGAACTGACACTTGACCCTTAACGTTCAGACGAAAACGGGATTCTATTTACAACGCGAACACAAGACACGTTTATAATTATTGCGGCCTACAGGTGGCTTTTGTCATTTGAGTGAAAAGGACGACGGTCAGAAATGATAGCTTAGCCTAGGATTAATTTTTCTCCAGCGCATGCTGAAATATGATCACGAGATCACGATCATTAATGCGAAAACACGGGGAGAGATTTGAGAACATAATGCTCGATGCCTGCTGCGAAAAAGCCTATTAATTAAGAATGGCCCACCTTGCGGTTGAGGGTTGTTGGAAATTTGACTGCCCCTTCTAGCGAAACGCAAACGGACAAGGAAAGCGCGGTGAAGACATTGCATAATTGCTCCTAATTCTGCAGGGGTTAAACGGACGCAACGAAAATAGCTCTCATTACCAAAGCAAACAACAAGACCCAAGGAATTAGGAGGAACACGGAGGGTTTTGTTACAAAGAAAAGCGCCTCTCTGTTTAGAGTTCTCCTACTCGGTCCCGTGTTTCGGCATAAAGATTATTTTAGCGCTTAGAAATTCGGGGCACTAAACCCAAGTTCGTGACCAAACGTAAAGCTCATGCGTTCTCAGGTTCAGTTGAGGTTCGCATAACTGGCTCTTTAATCGTGGAATTTACAGTCATAAATGGATCCAACGGGGGAAAATGACCGACTATACATTTTGATAATGCAGCCGATGGTGAATGATTTCGTTAATACAAAACAACTTCGCGAACAATATCTAGAAGCTACAAAATAGATAAATCAATACCTACAAAATTCATTCCTTTGGGACGGAATTTTGCAGGGAGTCCCGGTCCATCCAGGAAAGGATACGACGGTAGATCTTCGGTAAAAGGGTTACATAGGTTGACAACAACAGCGTAAATCGAAGATAAACAAAAAAAAGAGCAGGGGCCCTAGAATGGAACCCTGCGGCAAACCATTACGATCAATGACCGTGATGTTATCGAATCGGATCTGCTGCTGATTGTCTGATGACCTCAGGAAAATTATCAAAGATTGCAACGTGACGTCACTTTTGATGGGAACGATGTTATCGGATCGAACCTCCTGCTAAACTTTCCAATTAGCTCAGGAAAAATGTGAAAGATTGCAACGTGACGCCACTTTTGATGGAAATGATGTTATCGGATCAGATCTGCTGCTGTGCTATCCAGTAAATTCAGGAAAGTTGTCGATGATTGAAGCATGACGTCACTTTTGATGGAAGCGATGTTATCAGATTGAATCTGCTGCTGATATATCTGTAGTTCAGGAAAGTTCTCAAAGATTGCAACGTGACGTCAGTTTTTGATGGAAG
>JAHWFP010018871.1:0-31612 GCA_023313725.1 Lithobius niger
ATCAAATCAAATCACGTCCCAGAAGCACGTACTAGGTTCATTTAGACTGGCCGACAACAGTGAAGACCAAACTGGCAATGACTCTTTAATTATTGACTTATCGTTCAACCCAGCGGAGGTTGAAGACAAGGTCGAACCATGAGAAATTCAACCTATCCCGGTTTCGCTCCGACCGCAAGTGACTCTGCTCCCGGAAGTTCAAACCTCGAAAGTAAGACTGACCAGAAGTCGCGCCCTAAGAGAAGTGGTATATAGTTCCAGAAATCCACCAGAAGACTTCGTCAGAGGGGGACGTAGCTCACAATGCTGTTTTTGCCGAAGTTTCTAACGATTTCAAGGGCTCAGAAGCAGAAGATGATTACGTTTTGGCATTGTGTGCGTTTCCTCAAGAACCAAGGACAGTAACTGATGCTATGAACAGTTCGGAAGAAAGCCAAAGAAGAACAGCTATGAATGACGAGTACGACTCTCTCATTGCAAACGGAACTTGGGAATTTGTGGATTTATCAGAGAGAGCCCGCACCATAGGAAGCAAGTGGGTGATGAAAATAAAGTAGACTGCAACAGGCAAAGTAGAGCGCTACAAGGCACACCTAGTGGCGATTATGTTCGTCCAAAAATATGAATACGAATTTCAAGAAACTTACTCGCCGGTAGCTGGGCTACCCACCATTAGACGGCAGCCATTTTTTGTGGTCATTCGATTTCTTATCCCTCTAGTGTTGATAGGCAGAAGCAAAAAATATATCAGTGCCTAAACTCATATCCGCAGCCACGAGTAACAGTAATGAATTTTTGTGAAACTGGAAAAACCGCTTCTTACAAATGATAGGCATGTCTTCTTACTAACACACTTAAAATTAAGGTAACATTCATGTCGACTTAATGCTGACACTTGAGTCAGGAACGCATGTGTTTTAACATTAAAGGCTAGAGGTCTTAGATCCGAAAAATAATGGAAAATTTGTGTACCCATTTGACCCTATGCAGCTACATGGGATCATACCATTAAGCCCCCCCCCCCACCCAAAAAAATTCCCAACTTGCCTTGCGAGCTTGTTGAGGGATTCCAGAGACCGAGCTGTCGACGCGCCATTAAGCCTCATCCCCCCCCCCCAACAAATGAACAAAGCTTCAGAGTGGTAAGAATGGTCGGCTCCAAGCCAAATGCAAAAAAAATAGGCTCCTCGTATATGTCCAAAAATCGTCATATGTTGCGAAAAAATTAAAAAGTTCCCAAAATATCATTGACAGTCCAAATAAAAATTGTACCTATTAATTCGTATGCCACTGTGATGTTAGCTGCTTTCATTTCCAGATCATGACACGTGACTCAAGGGAGAATAAGAGGGATTCATTCTATTATTTTTTGACTGTCTCTGTTTATATTTAACTTTATTCATTTTGCCTGGTTCCCAGATTTGAAAGGAAATGTAGGATTATGTGCAAACAAACTGATCTTAGTCACAGTAACAAAATCAACCTAATAATTCGGCTCATTACTATACAGAGAGTTATCATTAATTTACAGTCACTTACAGTCACTAAGATATTCTCAACGGTACACTTTGAAGTTAGCGTACGTCATTAATTTTTTTTCATGTTATCAAGAATATTTTCTTTAATAAAGAATAAAAAAAATACACAATTAATGCCTGTTTGAACAAGAATGTTGTCTATTGTAACAATGGTTAACAATGGTCGGTCCATGGTCGTGGATATGGCCCTCGTCAGGAGGGCAATATTGCCCTTCTCACCATTCTTAGTAGTGTAATCATAGGAGTAGATAGGTGTATCTACTTCTATGGTGTAATGTGGGCTAAAATAATATACGAAAAATAAATATAAATAAAATATATTCTGATATTTATTGTGAATGCTGACAGGTTTCCAAGTTTATTTGTGCAAATGGTTTCTAAGGCGTAGGGTAGTAGATATGAATAAGTTTTTTATTTCCATCACCTGCCAAAATCTTGCTTACTTGCGTCTGCATTGAATGGCTGGTTGTTTTTTATTTTTTATTATTTTTAAATTTTTGATGCATTATGTCATCTGAAGCAAACAGATGCTCGTATGAATGAACCTGCTAGATTACGTACCTTTTAAACTTTTTTTAGTAGAAGAAAGAAGTCTAGTATGGGCGTCATCACAGGAGACGGAGGGGAGGGGAGGAAATTTCCATAATACACCCGAATAGAGGCCCATAACTGCTGAAGGAGGATGGTAGTCTCTCATACTACCCTGGCAGGCATCGAATAGTTGAAGGAGGATGATAAGTCTTTTTTTTTTGGCCCTTCAGTTCCCAGAAATGTCGAAGTAAAAAAATAAAAAACTTGTCAGGTTATTTTGTATTTCGAGTTTTGCAGGAATTTGTAAAACAGCATTCCATTACGGGAAAGCAACCACTATAGTCTGTTCCACATTATGTTTGCAGGAAACTGACTGTCTGACACCAGGTTTTCTTCAGCCACGAGTGTAAAAACAGGTAAATATCCCACTCGTAGACTCTAACAGTAATAGTGTCGAGTCTGCAAGTGTGATATCTACATGTTTTTGCACTCGTAGTATACAAGGAAACGTAGCATCATGCAGTCAGTTTTCTGCAAACATAATGTGGAACAGACTATAGTAGAGAGAGAAATAGGAAATACACAAACAGTAAAAATGCGTGTGTTTTTATTTTTACCGATATTGAGCGAAATTATAGTTGTTGGGTAAAGGGGGAAATTCTCATTTCCCTTGTTGGCCGAAGGAGCCATTCGAAATCGAATAACAATGCTTCTGTGATGTAACAGTGACGAAGTACGTCAGTAACGACTATAATGTGGATCGGTACTTGGAACGACGCGGGATTTAAATGCGCGCCCTCGTGCATTGTTTAAGATTGCCCTCGGTTTTCTGTTACTATCGTTTACATAAATAAGTTTACGGGTAAATGTGATTTCGTATTTCAAAGGGTTTAACGAGGGTTAGCCAATCCTGGTCATCTGCCCGAAGCCCTAAGGCCCTATGTCTGCAACAGCCAGATTCCCAGGCGGTCACCCACCCAAGTATTTCTACGTACGTGCAATAACCTACCTACACCCAAAACTATTTTCATGAAATACAGTTGAATACGTTAAAGTTTGTATTTCATATACACAAACCTACAGGTTCCATCTATGTAGGCACTGTTACAAATATCAATAATGTTTAACAAAGTGCCTCCACCATTACGTTTGAGCCTTTTATTCAGGTAATTTCAAACTGTTCACGTCGATTTTAGACCTTCGTAATTGGTTCAACCATACAATAAAATTTGTGAAGAAATTTTACCTGTGTCTTTTACTCTCTAAGTCAGAAATGTGGGGGAAAAAATGTTTTTTATTTAAAATTTTTATGTATCTCTTGAATAAAATTATTGTGCAACTATAAAAACAGGTTGGCACCTAAAAAGTTTGAGCGAAGCGATGGTTCATGATGACTAGTGACATAACGTGCCTAAAAATGGTGATAAATTAAGACAAATACACAGTTGACAAACGTTGGCTAAATCACTTCAGAGTACGAGGGAGCGAGCGACGAGCGTATCATGAATTGAAAGCAACTTTTGTTACGGCATAGGACAACTTCTTGTTTATTCGGACATTACTTTCGGTTAAACCCTCAGCCAAAAACGCGACTTTGTAGTTATGGCAGAGTTACAATACGTCATTCAAGGGACACCCGGCCTGCCGTATAACATTCCGCCTGCCTGACAACAGTTCACGCTGATCGCCTTCCGCGCATATACGAACATCAAGGTCACCTGAGATAGTAGCTACTGTCTCATTTGGCATTTTGCCTAATAGCACAGCCACCTACAGTAAAGGCAGGATCAGATCAAGACAGATTAGGCAAGTAAAATCAACCATTGACGTAGAAGGTAGCGCAAGTTTGCTAGGTGCTGCCATCTCTACACCAAGCGGCGAAATTACAAACTAGCCGACCAGGATTCCAAATTCTGTCAACCGATGACGCCACTTGACAAATTTGCCGCGTCGTTATTTGATTCGCCGTTTTGCGGAGCAGTGTTGGAGGCAAAGATGATATGGCCTTTACTCTAGTTGGCTGTGCTAATAGACGGACCAGCATAAACGCATTAATCGTGTCGTCACAAACCGGAATGATTCTCATATTTTAACATCACAATTTATAATTTTCTAGGCTAGTGTCTTATAATTTTGCTTCGGCGATCTATTGGAATAATTAATTTTAATTTTTATCGCATTACGCTTTTAGATTTTTGATCTCATGGTAATTATTAGCAAATTAGTACATGCACACATAGAGATGAAACGTCATGGTTATTGCAAAGCATCTTATAGTTACGGGTCGTTCATAAGTAAAGTTCCATTATATTCAACAGAAAATCTCCTAGACGCCACATTTTAAAAACGATTTTTAGCTAGGGAAAGACTAACGGTAAGTAAACAGACCTTTGGGGCTGTACTTGATGTGGAAGATCGAGAAAAATGGCGCTGGGAGTTATATCCCTTTAAAGCAACATACCGCCTGCCTCGCAACACCCAAGCGACGATCACATCTGCGTATTTACCACAGCTAAAGTCAACTGAGACGGTCGCTTCGTTCCTCGCAGTGAAAAACATAGCTACTGTCTCAATTGGCATTGCGCCTAATAGTACAGCCACCGTGAACCCATTGATCGTGTCGTCAAAAACCGGAATGATTCTTGTGTTTTAAAATCACTATTTATAATTTTTTAGACTAATGTCTTATAATTTTGCTTCGGCGATCTATTGGAATAATTAATTTTAATTTTTACCGCATTAGTGTATTAGATTGTAGATCTCATGGTAATTATTAGAAAATTAGTAGATGTGTACGCTGAGATGAAACGTCATGATTATTGTACGCGCGCACTGCATTATTTATTGACCGGTCGTTCTTAAATATAGTTAACAATATTCAACAGAAAATCTCCTAGACGCCACATTTTAAAGCGGTTTTTTAGCAAGGGAAAGACTAACGGTAAGTAAATAGACCTTTGGGGCCGTACTTGATATGGAGGATCGAGAAAAATGGCGCTGGGAGGTATATCCCTTTAAGTAAAGGGACGTTTTAAAAGTCAGCGGCTTGCGAGTCGCTTGGCAGCGGGGAACGCTTTCCCATTGAAATAACAAACGGGCAGCGTTTCCGCTTGCAAGCGAGTCGCAAACCGCTGACTTTTAAAACTTCCCTTAATCAATCTAATCTTTTCGTTTAATGTCAGTGCTTCTGGTTGGTGGTGTTGCACCATTTAATTTTTTACTGACCAACTGTATTTATGGGACTGCTAAACTATTTATTGTAAAATATTCCTTTTACACATACGCAGTCAACAGACAAGCTGAAAAAGTTCATTTTGATTTTTAATTTATTGAACTGTATTCTAACTTCCATACCTTTTAGTGTGCAATCCTCGATACAGGACAATTCTTTTCGTTCAATCGGCCTGCATCTACTTCTGAAAGTAACACATCTGAATTAATTTTGAAAGGTTTCACTTAGTAGAAACCTCTTAGTTAACCAAAAGACAGAATGTCACCAGGGTTAGTGTTTTGCAGAAATCCGTTTGGATGAAAATGGACAAAGCCGTTTCGGTTGTTTATGAACTATATTCACTAGCACTAAAAAGCCTCAGCTAACCTGAGTTCTACCATTTTCTTACCAAGTTATGCACCATCAACCTTTAACGTTAACCTTTTATCGGCATCGAACTACTGCTCGGTTAAAAAAAAAAACAGATTTCAAAACGCAGCGCGAGCTTTGTGAAGGGTCACCGGATACCCTGAGCAAAGAGTGAAATTTTAGCCCAGTGGTTATGTCTGTAGTCTCCAGACCAACAGAATTCTGGGTCGAATCCCTGGACTGATACAAGTAACGGAGTGACTGGATACCGGAAGTAGCGATTTAGCATTGTTTAATTTTTAAATGCCTTGGTGAATTCAGGTAATGCTGTTCCTTTCCCCGCCCCCACATTCCTATGCTATTGCAAAGTGTTCGCCATTGCGATAGCGTATGACCGGTAACATTTAAGATATAAAGAATGGTGTTCACGTAATTACAGCAATGCAAAGCAGGGGATCTACTATATCATGCAGTTTTGAAATGTAAACAAACGTTTTAAATATTTATATGTACATCGTAACCACACCGAATGTCACTAGAACATACTCTAGGGGAAAAAAAGAAAAATAGGATCCCCTTTTTTGGGATTCAAAATTGTATTTTGGATCCAGAAACACGGATGCTACTTTTGAGTTATAATTAAGTTTGGCCTTTTGTTTGAATCACTATGTACAGCTTAATTAAACATGTACAACCTTAAAATAAAAGAAACAAGAATTGAACACCATAATGTTAAGAATTTTCAGAAGCGTTTTTTTACCAGCAGTTTGTTTAAAACTAAACATGTCTATCCCCAGAAAATGAAATAAAAGGATAGGTAACTGTAAAACAAATCTACGTTTACATTTTTAACTGACAAAACCTCACTTAAACTATAATAAAAACAACAGTCTTGTAACAATATCAGAAAAAAGCACCCTATGTACCTGCAGAACAGTGGGAAATAGACATAAACCTAATGAATAGACAACACGTCTGTTGAATCCGCAACCACTAAATAAAATCATGGGTTTATAAAAATCATGGGTTCATGGGTTTATAATCATGGGTTTCGGCTACTGGTTCCAGACTAGTTAACATGGTAAATATCGTATTTTACCAAGCATTGTCTGGCATGCGTGAAACTGGTGTGGAATCCGAAGGTGAAAATACGCAATTTTTACTCCAGTCGGCCTTGGCCGGAGAAGCAAAAACCCTTTCTCGCTTCAAGTTCATTTAAATCCTAGTGCTCGGGGATTAATACGTGCTGCGACTCATTGCAGCACAAGGGACAATTTTAACTCATATTTATTAGCGGAAAGACTTACCATCGTAATTTTTAAAACAAGTTTTCCGCAAGAGTTAAAACGGTCACTCGATCGAAAACTGGCCGTCTGGGGTAAGGACTCGGAATGAGTGGCGGAACATAGGCTACATTTATCTTGGGGGACTTTCCCATTATGCCGCTCCAGGTAAAATTAGAGTATTATTTCTGTTTACGTACTTTTCAACTGTTGAGGCTATGGCTAGAAACAATTTTACCACGAAACTCCTAAGATCTTTAGTAATGATTTCACACGGAATAATTCGTCTCGGGCTGGGGGCGCCAGCCCTCTTTAGCAGTTTCTGGAGGGCCAGCGCGACTTGATTTCAGACGGTTTAATTACAAGCGGCCGTTTTTGACCTCCTTGTTTTGACAACAACCGGTGGCGGGAAATTTTTAACTACAATGAAGCTTTGTTAGCATTTCCAGCAAGCGCGGCACGGCGCGCGTTTGGATTTCAGACGGAATAATTAAAGCGTGTCGAGCAGCGCCAGCCCGTGCTGCCGTCGTTGTTGCGTAGCTGCCGTCGTGGCTCGCTTGCGCGCGGCATGGGACGGCACGGAACGCAAACATTATTCCATGTGAAATCCGCAGGCGCGGTATGGCACGGCATGGCACGCAAACATTATTCCGTGTGAAATCACTATAAGATGCTATATTCGAAATTCAAAATATCTTGAGTTAGAACATGGGAGGTGATTGTGTTTTCGTGGATAAGCAACTTGACTAAACCGGAAGTTTAAGAGCGCGGCGTCAAAGGCCTTACCGCCACGCCAATCGGCACTCGCGGCCGCGCGATCGAAAATTTACACCCAACGCACTAGGTTTAATCCATCTAAACCATCTTTCAACATGGCGGAGAAAGCAAACGACGCCTAGTATAACGCGGTACTAAACTGGTATAACGGTACTAAATTAGATTTAGTAATTTATTCAATTTTTCTGCTGCTACGACATTTTAACTTGGTTAAACTTACTGTTGTCACAAGAAGATGACTCATTCTACACCGGTTTTCATGCAAATATCATGCATTCATAAGCACCCCGTCTCGTGTTACAAAAATACGATATTTACTTCCCCAACAATCGGCGTTAAGGTTTCGTTCGACTGTCAAACTTTGTTACAAAACACAATGGCACGTAACGCCTGGCAATATAACAATCTCTTATCTTACCTACGTTGAATTTGAATTGAATTTGTTTTATTGAGCCTTAAGGCCTACAAGCCATCCGCTCACTCTACAATAAAACTACTTACTAACTACTTACAAACTAACCTAACAAACTAACCTAAAATACAAACTAACCTAAAGTACATATACAACTGGAGCCACCTGAATAAATACCGTCCACAGCCGTACGGCCAAATACGCAACTGAACACAACTGCAAACTTTCACCACTGACAGCGAATACAGAGGACCATCCACCACGACACTAACCCTACGGCCCCGGCACAGGACTGTAGGGGAGACAGGCCAAACAAGGGAAGACAAAGCCAAGTAAGGAAGAAAAACAAATTACTTGAATGAACAATTTTTCTGCTATAGCCATTGAAACCGCCGAGTGGCCCGGCAGAAACCAAGTACCCGACCGAGACTCCCCGGGACAGTGTGTGGCGGGACCCCAAGAATTCCCTGGAGAGGGTCCCCCTCTCCCTTACTGACGAAGCGGCGTTGAGACACCCAACGGGGGCAATTCAAAAGAAAATGCTGGACGGTCTCTTCCCCCCTCCCACACTCACACACTGGCGAACGTGCCCATCCAAGCCGAGCTAGATGGGCCCGAAGCTGTACATGGCCTGTACGCAGACGTGACAACAGGCCCGCATCCCTACGGGAAAACCGATTCAGGAGTTGTGGGGCAGCCACCGAAGGATGGAGCGCAAAAAGCCGCCTTCCCGTCTCACTAGCGACCCAGGCGGCCGCCCAGTCACCCCGAAAGACCTTGCTCACAGCAGGACGCAAGTCGCGAGGGCCGAGAGCAATGCAAAGTTCCGCGCATCCACCCCCTGACCCTCGGCGGGCCATAGCGTCTGCTTGCTCATTCCCGAATACACCAGAATGCCCCCTGACCCAACCAATCGACACACTCACTCCCTGGAGGCTCAACGTGAACAGCTTCCACCCAATTTCCCAAGCAATCGGGTGCGAGCACTGAACAGAACGGAAACAGCTCCTGAGGAATCCAAGCCCCGCCAGGGAATCTGTCAGCACACAGAAGTCTGGGAACAAAAGGCTATCCCCTACATCAAGGGCCACCGATATTGCCGCAAGCTCGCCCACAAAAGCCGACGGGAGGCCTCTCACGGTGTAGCCGAACTCAAGATGCAACCGTGGGACACACACACCCACCCCTCCCACTCCCGACACCAAAAAGGAAGCATCACAGAAAATCACGGCACAAGTATTCGGCAGGTGTACTGGAACTAATGGATCCAACAAAGCAGACTCGGCAGCACTGCCCCACACCCAAGGAGCTTTAGGGTGGACAAACACAGGTGTCGGAAGGTCAATCAGACCCTCCCGACACAAGAGGGTAGCACCTAAACCCGGAGAACCCAGAAGCGCACGGGCTCCCTGAGGCAAAATCATGTAATCCCGGAGGATTTTGGAAAGTGGGTCCGACCAGCCCCTTGCAATAGCTCGCTGGCAGAGCCTAACTAACAACTCCTTCGCCCGAAACTCGATTGGGGACTCGCCAGCCTCAACATGAAGAGCAAGCACAGGCGTTGAAGGCAAGCAACCTGTGACTACCCGAAGACACTCATTCAGAGCCACTTGGAGTCCACCGATGGCCTGCCGTGAACTGACCAACATCGGGGCATGAAAATCTGCACAGGAGCGCAAGTACACCCTGTAGAAATTGACAATGGTACCACGCCTTGCGACCGACCTGTTGCCCGTCAGAGACTTCAGCACACCAAGGCGGGCCGCAACGTTTTTACGAACAGCGGCCACATCATGTACCCAGCTAAGTTGTGGGTCGAGCCAGTAGCCCAGGTACCGGACCTTAAGAGAGGAATGTACCAAGACACCATCCACCTTGATTGATGCCTCACAGCCTTGGCCCCGCCTGAAAACCATAAGCTCAGTTTTGGCACTCGACAGCTGGAGACCTCTGGCAGCGAGAGCTTTTGATCCACAATTAATGGCAACCTCCAATGCCGAAAGGATCACCAATAGATCCTTACCTGTGAGCCAGACAGCCACATCATCTGCATAAGCCACAACGTTCACTGCCTGGCCCATCTCCACCAAGACCGAGTTGATAACACAAGCAAACAGCACCGGGCTGAGACAGCTACCCTGGGGCAGCCCCCGGTCGGTGGTTCTCACCCCCGACCAAACAGAGCCGACTCTGGTAGCGAAGTCACGCTGACCGAGCAGAGCCAGAACCGCTGCCTTCACCTTGTAGCTAACACCCAACTCGCTGAGTTCATGACCGACCCACAACACATCAACCATGTCATAGGCCGCCTTGATGTCAAGAAACACGGCCACTGCGATGCTATCATTTAACCAGGCCTCGCGTATCCCTGATTCAAGGAATAGCATCGCATCCTGTGCCCCCCGATGCTTCCGGAAGCCGAATTGGGCGCCAAACAGACGCCCAGACTTCTCGACTTGCCACACCAATCTGTTCACCAACATCCTCTCATAAACCTTACGGGCACAAGACAGAAGGGCAATAGGCCGGTAACTCCTAACGGCCGAGCGCACCTTCCCCCTACCAAGAACCGGGGTCAAGACAGAGAACATCCAAGTTCGTGGCGGGAGGGCCCCGTCAAACCGACTCTGATAAAAGGAAAGCAGAGCCTGGCTGCCATCCTCTTTAAGATCCTGCAGATCCGCGTAGGACACTCCATCAATGCCCACTGCACTGTCACTATGACAGGCTGCGAGAGCCGCCGAGAGCTCCAACCGGGTAAGCGGGGAGTCCGAGCCATCCATTCCCCCGGGGTCCCCCCCAGCACCTCGAGGCGGAGGAGGACCCTTAGGGTTAGCATACACCTCTGCGAAGTTTGCATTAAACGCTTCAGCCATGCAAGGCCCGCGCAAGACCTCTCCAGTCCCGCCGAAAACCCAGGCGATGGCTGGACGAGCATCCTGCGGTCTCACTAGAGCCCAGACCTTGGAAATCGGCAGACCCTCAGAGACTTTAGCACAAAGTCTTGCCCCAAACTGTGCTTTTTCCTTGTGGAGGAGGAACCTCGTCTCCTGTGCCACTCCAACGTACTCGTACCACCTAGCATCGCAGCGAGACCGCAGAAACCTCTGCCAAGCTCGACGCCTATCCCTGACAGCTACGACGCAAGCATGTGTCCACCACACAGCATCACGTCGGGTCCTTCTAGCCAAACAACGAACACCCCCTCCCTTTCTTTCCCCAATCCACTCTTTCACCCAAGGTGCAAAATCCCCTGAATCTACCACCGGACGGGCTAAACGGGCGAGGCTGTCAAGTACCCTCCCCCTCCCAATGTTCCAGGACAACGCCACAGGAAAATGGTCACTCCCCCGCAGGTCTGTTGACACCTCGAACGCAGCATGAGTGGCCAAACTACTGGTACAAAGGAACAAATCCAAAGTCGATTCCTGGATGACCCCCCTATATCGGCGGACAAATGTTGGCGTCCCGTCCTGCACCACAGTCAGGCCGAACCGATCCAAACTATTGGCAATGACCCGACCCCTGCTGTCGCAACGAGTGCTCCCCCATTGCCAATGATGGGCGTTAAAATCCCCACCCAAAAGAAGAGGACCAGGGAGTGACGACACCCACCCTTCCCACGCCCCCCGAGAAATGCTTCCTGTTATGTGCAAAATTCCTACAGTGACCCACTCCCTCCCCCACCAAACTCTAAAAACACAAGCATCAATTCCACGACAGGGGGTGGAGGGGAGGGTGCACATAGGAATCCAATCCCGAACATAAACTCTGACCCCCGACCGACCAGGGCCTGCCATACCCACAAACCCATTCAAAACAGGGACCACATTGGGTGGGAGCCTAGTTTCCACCAAGCCCAAAATTTCAACCTTAGATCCTAAAATTTCAACATCTTCACCCTTATTAGCCACTCCCCTAGCATTCCACACACACAGGGTGAAAATGACAGAGTGAAACACACAACACTACAGAGACACACGTACTTAAAGTTGCTCACTGTCTCCCTCCACACAGGGAACTACATTTTCACTAGCATTAGAACCACTGCTGTGCCTCGCATTGCTGGCCTCACTATCTGACCCACGCGAGCCTAACTCATCATCTGACACCGTCATCTCAATCTCCACTTCATTTGCCCAACTGATTTCCGAGCCAGGCACTACTTCAGCTACGGTGCCGTTTATTACTACGCCCGAAACCAAATCCGAAGCACTGACAACACACTCTACACACACATTGGCATTTCCACCGTGTACACACACTTTTGGGTCCACTATTACAGAGGGCACACACTCAGTTGACACTGGAACCGGCACCACACTCACAGTAGAAACCACACTATCATCAGCCATCTGCTGGTCTGAGAGATCCTCATTTTCACCCAAGGGCAAAAAACGGTTATTGTCCACTGCAACCACTTTGATAAGAGGTGGGGAGCTCGCAAGCGCCGACCGCGAGACTGACGCTTTCCGCCGACGTGAACGGCGCTGAGTCGACCACTCAGACGGAATTGAGACAGCAATGGGAGCCTTGGCTGGAGGTCCAACGGCCCCAGACTCCACATCGTCAGCTGGAGCAACAGAAACGGTATCAGGCACCTTTGGGGGGGCCAAATGTACACAAGGCGCCTCTCGTGGTACTAAGCTGCGGCACACCTTACAAAACGTTTCACTGCACAGACGCCTCACGTGACCTCTTTTGAAACAATTTAAACACTTCGGAGGCCTGTCAGCTATGGCCAGCAAACCGGCAATCCCTAAGACGCAAACAACATCAGGCACGTCGTCTACAACAATTGAATCCTTGAGTTTCAATACACCACATCTAACTCCCGTCCGACAATGATGGAGCCCCTCAATAAAGTAACGTTCATGGGATAAACCCACTACTTCCCCGTAGGACGAAAGAGCCCTCACAATGTCAGAGTCTGGAACATCGAGTGGCAGCCAATGCAACTTGAACCGAAGCGCTCGATCATGCAAGTCGTAAGTTGCTGCTCGGTGACCGCCTATCAGTAAGTTGCCTGCTTTCTTCACAATGCTTTTGGCCTCTCTATCAGCAAACGACACCTGGAAGGCATTGTTTGCTCGCAACCTACTAATGCCGCTGACACGGCGCAAGTCGACGAGTTCAGCCAAAGTATCTCTGAGGTCCTGCACCAAATACGGACGTCCTGCCTGGTCCGCCAGGATGACCAGAGAAAGCTCCATGGAGAGATTGGAGAGGCAGCCCCTGTAAAGTCTCTTTAGCCACGTCAGGTCACGTGGTGCCTCTTGATCAACACCATATGAGCCTCCCAATAAATCTTCCTCCGTAACACCTGCAGCAGCACTGTCCTTTGAGGCTAAAGCTTCCACATAGGATGCCTTTGAAGAAGGCCCGGTTGCCCCACGACGATAAATACCATCAGTCACTGTTCCTCTTAATCCTGCATGCTGAGCCTCCTGACTGTCCGCTTCGTTTGCAACACTGGTCACCCCTAAATTGTTAGCATTGTTTGACCCTTCATTGTTTACATCCTGAGTCAATAGTCCCAACTCTAAATCTTCCTCACCTTCCCTTGCAACTATACCGTACAAATTCCAGTCCAACTCGTCTAGACCCAAGCCTTCTGCTATCTTCCACACTTCACGGTACTTTCCCACTGATACAACTCCACTGGTGATCTCTCTCTGAGTCAGGAGTCCCGACTTCTTCATCTCCAACAACGCCAACCTAACTGGTCGCGCCATGTTGGTCGGTAATCAACGTTTACCTACGTTTGATACATCATAAACAATGTAGGACAGGGCGTATTTCACAGAAAATTCCACCGCCTACGAGCGGATCAACCGCGAATACCTCATAGCGGCTTGGTCAGGCGGAAGTAGCAGACGCGCTTTGTATTCTGGGTACATTCGTGAGTCGCGCTTGCCATCGAAGACTACGCACTTCGGCTATGCATTTGAGCTGGGCGTTGCTTATCCATTCAAACACAATCATCTCCTATGGTTAGAACAAGGGTTAGATAGGGTTTAGAGTTAATTGCAATAGATGGCCTATTTTTATCCAACACTCTAGCCGCTCTACTTGGTTTTTGCCGCATGTTATTATGCCAATATTTGCTTTACCAGGATTATAATTCGAGCAACTAGGTCCTATAATCTACATTAGTGGTTATTTATCAGTAAATCTGTAGGTACTTAAGAAGGCCAAATTAGGCCCAGTATTCGAAGTAACAGAAAATGTGAACTCTTTCTTCCCTTTCGTTCTCTTTCTTCCCTGCAGGTGCCAATAGTTGAATTAGGAATTGTCTCCCTAGCCTGGCGGTAGAGACATTGAAGACAAATTATGGGCTGGAGGTGTTTGGGGCGAGGGGAATGGATGAAGTAAATATAGAAATGTCCGACGAGATACCGTTTATTTCTGAAATTCTGACGACCTTTTCGTTCTTGGTTAGTTTATTTTCTCTCTTTCTTGGTATAGTTTCCTTACACTTACTGTTGTATTCCTCTGCCGGATAGGGTTGGAGGGTAGCGGGCTTACCCGATATTTTTACCCTTTGGTGGTTCCTCCAGTCGCAAACTTTCATAAGGAACGAGTATCATGATCGGAGTAGGGGGGGGGGGGGAGCTAGTTGTAAAATGCTGCGTAGGTCACGTGATTCTGTGAGACGCCCACTAATAGGACAAATACCATCGTTCGATTCAAACAACCCATTGTTGCAGTCGTGTTGATAGCTTGATTATGTGGCGTATTTACTTCCTTCTTGCACTCCAAGTTGTAGGGTAGCGTTCTACCTTGGAAACCATGAAAATTCATGGAATTTATCAAATCTGGAAAATTCAGGGAAAAATCAGGGAATTTGTTAAACATTCAGTATGTCTCAGAAGTCCAGTACCAGGTCAAATACATCCTTAAGACGTGGATGTGGGTTGCTGATAATAGCATGCTTGTATAGAAAATCACCTACGGCGAATCCAATGATGATATCCAAAATGACCTTGGAGGTAGTATTCAAGGTCATTCAAATTGTATCTCCGAACCTACGGAAGACAGGGGCATAAATTAAATTAGAACGTTGTGGGGGTCGTGTATTGGTACAACACAGGAAGCAGAACAAAAATCGCATGCAAAACAAGCAAGATATAGTTAAAGAAGATGGGTGATGCAGAGAAGCCTTCCATGGAGCAGCAGGAAATACGGAAATAGTTGAACCATCAAGAGAAACAGTAACAAGAATAGTATTTTTGCCTGGTTTTGGTAATATTGTAAAATAAACGTCAGTGGCAGATTTAAGGCCGGGTGGGCAAGCCCTGAAAGTTTTTTTTTTTTTTATTATTTTAGTTTTTTTCCAGTTTCGTTTAAGCACGAGTTGGTGTTCCGTGCTGAATTATACCATGCATTCCGTGCCGTGCGTGTACCAAAACATTAAATGAACGAGGGTACGTTTACCTAAATTAATGCACGCTTGGCTGTGCATTTACGAAAATTTAAGCAATGATTCATTTTTTGACTCCGTTTGGTTGTGGAACTTTAAACGGTTAAAAGCGTTTTAGCGAGCGTTAACCGCTTCTGCTCGTGGAACTTATTGCATGGCTACAAAAATAGAAGTCACGTACTTAATTTTGGTAAATTCACGGCAAATCGTGCATTTACGTTTGGTATACGTAAGGCATGGAGTGATGGGGCAGGTTCTCATTCCACTGGTTCGCCTAAGAAGCAATTCGGAATCGAGCAACAATACTTCAACTGACAAAAAAACAAAGAAACACGCAAGTCGCACAAATTTCTCGCTTATAAGTTTGTTAAACCATGTTGTTCGGTAACAACGCAGCACACCAGCCTCTGTTCAACTGTTTGCTTCAACACTGAATCGACTTTGGCTGATTAAGCGCCGGTGCACACGTGCGGTAACCGCATTTGCGGTCGCCGCTGCGGTACCGCATTTGGTGTTTGGTTTACGTGCCATCTATTGGGTACTGCACACGTACCTGCGTCGACGTTGCGTTACCGCCCGTCGCTCGTGCGGTCGTTTTGCACCGCAATTTCCCCCGTCAACGCAGAGGTACCGCAGCGTTAAAAAAACGCAATTCCGTCACTGAGTACCTTGTGTGACTTGAGCGGTGCACACGTCCGCCGTTTACCGCAAAAGCGTTACCGAAACTGGCGTCCAATTTCGAAGAAATAGACATAAATGGAATTGTTTATTGTGGGAGTAAAGAACTATCCTGAAATATGAAATGTTGCTGTAGAAATGATTGAATACTCATTGGGAAGTAATTAAAGAACTGATCCGAATTTTTTAGTTAATCTGCAAATGACGTATAACATTTTCCCCTGGTACGTCTTAATTAGTACATCAATGTACCAAAATTCATTGCATTGGTTTTAAAATATATTTTTTGTTCACGAGGTAGGCGAAAAAAGCAATATCGTCTCATTGGTTTCAAACTATAATGTTTTGTACACGAGGTTAGGGAACCGAACGCCCACATACGTCACCGAAGCGGCACCGCAGCGTCAACGCGCGTTAATAAAACGCACGTGTGCATTGATTGGATGCATCGCCGCGCGTCCAAAAAACCACGTGTGCACCGGCGCTTACCGCAGTGTTACAGAACGTCGTCGTTTAACTGACTGATCCTTTACAGATTCCTTTTAGTCGAATTTGAGACTTATAATTTTGAAGTCAGGTTTTAAATTAGTTTGAGGGGAGGGGGGGATGGATTATGTTGACATATCTATTTCTTACTACCCAGATTCAACATTTACACAAAATTAACCTATTGATGACTGTCGAATGCGTAAGTAAGACACTACTTTGTATGTCACTGTCTGCCCTGTTTTCCCACACAGAGTGTACTAAGTTAATGTGTCTTCACGTCGACCTAATTAGCGCATCGGTTGCATGCGTTTATCAAGGGAGGATTTTACGGAGGCGGGGATGCGATGCAAGGGAGTTCTGCTTAAAAGGGCCTTATTATTAAAAGAAAAACTCAAAATTGATTAAATGATCGCCTCTGGCGCTGTATCTGGGGGCTCTGGGGTGAAAATGATGAAAATGCAGGATAAAAGCGGGTGGTAAACAGCCAAAAATAAATAAAAAAAATGAAATTTTCGGGGATAAAATGGGGCCTTTCAGGGCTTGCCCACCCGGCCCTTTTGCTTTTAATCCGCCACTGGCGTTTATTTTACAGTATTATCAATACCAGGCAAGAATACTACCTTTCTTACCGTTTCATTTGATTGTTCAGCTATTTCCGCAGTTCCAGCTGCCCCATAGATGGTTTCTCTGCACTACCCAACTTCTTTTACCAATATCTTCCTTGTTTTGTATGCGATTTTTGTTTCTTGTGATGAACCAGTAGTTCCTCTGTCTTGCGTAGGTTAGGAGATACAAATTGGATGACCTCGAATATGATTTCCAAGGTCATTTTGGATAGTGTAACCGGATTCGCCATTGGCTACTTCGTATATGAGCAATCTATTATCAGCAACCTATATCCAAATCTTAAGGATGTATTTGGCCAGGTTGTCTGAGACATACTGTAGAATAATACCATTTCTAAGCCCTTAAATTATGTGGAACTCTTTTTCCGGATAATGAGGTTCGTTGGACTTGAGCTCAGTCTTACTCAATGAGCGTGGATGGATGCGCTCGTTTCGACAAGTAATAGCTTTTTCAGACCGAAATGACAAACGAACGATAAAGACAAGAAACGGCAGCGACCAATAGGACTAAAAACAACCCCCTGTCATACCAGCACGACCGCCCAACGAACAACCAACAACGGACCAATCAACGCTGCAGAATTAGTAGAGCTAGCATGCTTACTTATCAATAATGGACTACGTGGCAACGTTGGGCCTATTTAACAAATTATACCACTATTGAATACAGCAGATTTTTTTTAGCTGTTTTCTACAATTATTTTAGCTGTTCTTTTCAGCGTTGTAGTTCGTGAAAGCAAACAGCATTAATCGAACTTTCGAAATGTTCTCGGCCACCATCTTACATTTCGCCGATCATGTTCGCAGCGGCTTGTCAGCGACTGGTCTGTCGTTAGGTGACGTCAGTCAGTTACGACAGAGATGAAATGTTGCGTTTGCAACGATAGACAACGAGCAACGGGACATCACTGCCTGAGGGGTTGGTTGCCATAGCGATGGTCGGTTGTAACTTAGCTGTCTTTCACATGAGCTATGAGGCCACCTGGATATAGGAAGGACTGCAGGGTTTCTATCTGATGTGTTGTGATCAACCAGTATTTCCGTTCTAAGATCAGTGCTTGTCTAATTGAAGACCTTGGTGCCAAAAATGCGTAAGTCACCTTTCAAAAAAATGAGGTAAAAGAAAATTTGAAGGCTGCTTACCCAGAACTACGTACGTTAAAAAAAATTATGAATAAAAAAAATGTGTAAGTCCTTCTAATTGGTACATTTAAACAAGAAAATAATTTCTTTGAGGCTACAAATGCGTAAGTCCATCTGCGCTTTCCCCGAATGACTGCTGGGTGCCACAGACAACATGGACGCTGTGAATATTTCGTCAACCACAATTTTCAAGGGAAAAAAAACAAAGAAATGCCCGCTTTAGAAGAAACATCTGAGCAGGGACGACGCTAGAATCACTTTACTGGGGAGACGGCAGTGGGGCAGCAACTTTAGCCAGGCCGAAAGTTATACTTTTGCTTCCCCCCCCCCCCACCAAAAAAAATAAAATAAAAGTAAAAATAACAACACTTGTAATTCTTTCTCACACCGAACGTTCTTAGCTGTTTTCTAGACCATTTTTGTGGGAATGTTTTTCAATCCAGATGAAAAAAATATGTTTTTACAACTCTCACAGTAACAACTAGGCTCCATTGATATGTCTCCCTGTTGCTGTGAACGAAACTAACGTAGTTTTCTTAATACGTAACCAGAATTTACTTTGTGTATACTTTTGGTTTTAATCTGATGGTTGGGTTGGACGCCAGGGAAGGCGGCGAAAAATTTAGGGGGGCAAGCGCCCAACTTGCAAAACAGGGTGTCACGTCCTCATCTCACTCCATCTTCAAAATCTATCATCGTGTCATCTTCATCTTTTACCCTCCTGATGAAGTATTTCGGATGACTTAAG
This sequence comes from Lithobius niger, assembly GCA_023313725.1. Lineage (NCBI taxonomy): Eukaryota > Metazoa > Arthropoda > Chilopoda > Lithobiomorpha > Lithobiidae > Lithobius > Lithobius niger. The sequence goes on from JAHWFP010018871.1 coordinate 19,229, forward strand.
AAATATATAGGACATGCCACCCTGCTCTGAAAGGGAGCCTAGCAACAGTTCTTCATCCTGATATGAATGAAAATAAATATTCTCACCCATAATGCAGAACGGCAGTGTTATGTCCTCACCTCACTTCATCCTCACCATCTGTCATCCTGTCATCTTCATGTTTCATCCTCCTATTGAAGTACTTCCGAGGAATACAAAATATAGAGAACACCTAATGCAGAGGACACCTCACGTCATCCTCATTACCTATCATCCTGTCATCTTCATATTTTAGCATGATGAAGTACTTTAGATGACTTACGAAGCATATAGACATGACACCCTGTTCTGAAAGTGTGCCTAGCAATAACTCTTCATCCTGGTATAAACAAAAATAAATATTCTCGCCCAACTTGCAAAGCATGGTGTCACGACCTCACCTTACTTCATTCTCACCATCTACCATCCCGTCTTCTTCATGTTTCATCCTCCTGTTGAAGCACTTCTGATGACTTACAAAATCTAGAGAACACCTATTGAGCAAGCGGATTCTGCAGCAAAAGGGGCCCTTTCTGGCCCTCTCGGTAGGGATCTCAGGCTTGTTCCCTCGGACGCTTTTCCAACTCTGCGTCTGAGGTTACATGCTTTTTGGCAAGCCTCGTGGGATGGACAGGACGGCAATAAATTACGAGCTATTAAAGGCACTGTTGAGGAATGGCACTCGGCGTGTCGCCGCAGTCGCCGTGAGGAGGTGGTGTTGGCCCGTTTGCGCATTGGTCACACTCGACTTACTCACTGTTTCCTTTTGCGGGGGGTTGACCCTCCTGAATGTTATTGGTGTCGGCGGCCACTTACGGTACGGCACTTCCTTGTTGATTGTTGCCATCTTGATGGTTTTCGTCGTCGTTTCCATCTTCCGCATGACATTGTGCGTCAATTGGGCGATAAGTCTGTCCTCCTGTCCGGTGTTTTTCAATTTTTGCAGGAGGTACAGATGTATGACAAGATTTAGATTAGGGGTTTGCATAATGTCTCTGTAATGTGTGGTGCAGTGGCAACCCGGACCACTGCACTGTGACTGAGGTTGGCGCTAATGACCAAGCTGTCGACGCGCCATTAAGCCTCAATCCCCCCCCCCTATTGTAGAGGACACCTCACTTCATCCTGACCACCTATCAACCACCTGTCATCTTCATGTGCCACCCAACCGATGAAGTACTTCTGATGAATTACAAACTATAAAGGACATAACATCCTGTCCTGAAAAGGTGCCTAGCAACAGATCTTCATCCTGATACAAACGAAAATAAATATTGTCACCCAACTTGCAGAACAGGGTATCATGTCCTCTTTGCATTTCATCCAGACCACCTATCATCTCCATGTTACACCTTCCTGATGAAGCAATCCGATGACTTACAATGTGTAGCCGATATGTCAGCCTGTTCTGAAAGGGCACCTGGCAACAGATAATTTTCCTGATATAAAACAAAAATAAATATTCTCACCGAATTTGCAGAAGAGTATATCATGCCCTCACCTGCCATCCTGTCATCTTCATATTTAAACCTTCCGATGAGTACTTCAGGTAACTGGGAAAATATTGAGGACATGACATCCTAGTCTGAAAGGATACCTAGCAACACCTCATCAACCTGATATAAACGAAAATAAATACTTAGACCCAGCGTGTAGAATAAAGTTTTTTTTATCCTCACCTCACATCATCCTCAATGATCATGCAGTAATGTTCATGTTTTTACATCCTGATGAAGTACTTTGGATGAATTACGAAAAAGGGACATGACACCCTATTATGAAAGCTTGCCTAGCTACTGCTCTTCATCCTGATACAAATGAAAATAAAGGTTCTGACCCCACGTGCAGAACTGGGTGCCATGTCCTCAGCACACATCATCCTCACCGGTCATCCTGTCATCTTCATGTTTCAACAACCTTATGAAGTACTTCGGATGACTTACAAAATATAGAGTACATAACACCCAGCTCTGTATGACAATTTTTCTATACTATAGACATGTCCTCATATACTTTGTAAGTCATGTGAATTATTTTGTCAAAAAGTTACACATAAAAGTTGAGAGGGTGATAGGTGAGGCGAAAAACACGTGTTTTTAAGTATATTCATCTCCGTCATCATCTGAGATGGACTTGGGTAATTGATAAACTGTGCGAACATGGCTTTGGGACCCCTATACACACTAATAAGGAAAGATCACCGGGGAGAAAATTAGGTAGGGGAAGGCATGAAATCCAAGATCATCACCGAGAATGAGAAAATACCAACATGTTTCAAATCTCAGTAAAATTTTAAAATTGTACACAGTCGTACAGTTTCACACATTTGGTTTTACTTCGTTGTACTTTACCAAACTGTACACTGCACACTATCCACACTCTAGGGTTTCTTTACACTGCAAGGGAAAAGTTGATGATTTGTCTTGTGTGCCTACAATTTAATCAAGGAATAAATCAACATCCAACAATGTCTGCAATCATAACTGTTCAGCTTTAGCAGTCACGGGGCCAGCCCGGGCCTCTACTCACGTGCATAACAGCAAATTTTACTCAGGCACAATAGGCCTGTTCAACAAAGGGGGAAATTCCACAAACATGTCTTAGCAGAAAGTTGTTTTCATTCAGTTTCCTATCACAGGTATAAAAAGTGTGTTTGGATTTAAATGTGTACACTAGAAAGCATTGCGCATTTGAAGAGTTAATAACAGTGCCTTATAATTCAAAAACAGTAAAATGTTGCCTTTATTTTTCAAAGTAGGCCTTGTGCATAAAAAAACACGCACAGAAAGTTCTACCCAACTAGGCTGCCATCTTGGAACTGATGTTGGCCAACTGTCACCAACCTCTTCATTACCAAAATGGTAGCATAAAAGTGTAGTGATTTCCCTCCGTGTTTTTTCTTTTTCTTTTTTTTTTACGTGCTACTTTGAAAAATGAAGCTAACTTTTACTGCTTTTATATAGGGTACAGTTTTTAACTCGTCTAATGTGCACTGTGCTTTTAGTGTACAGATTTCAGTTTGCTAGTGACTGATTGTCATCAGCAATGGGCGGGAGAATGCAACTTACTCTACTTCTCATAAGTGTCCCCCATCACGTGAAATTGCACCAGGTTGGCCAATGGTCAAACCATGGATAAAACTCATTGAAGCTCTTTGCGATCAACCAGATACTATAAAAATTGCTATGAAAATCTGAAAATGTTATTTTTAGTAGCTACACATTTCCTAGAAATTCTTGTTTCTGCCATATTGTTTTCATTTTTACAGTATTTCCGTACAGATGGGCAGATATTGCAAAGCGATAGCTGGATGGTAACGCCCAGTTGTGGAATCGTTCATTGTGAATTGCTGTAATGCCAGCATTTTTGCTAACCAGCCCCAAATAGACGTCATCGAATTTTAAATGTCTCGTGTGTTTGCTTGCCGAATACATTTTCTTCAAAGTCGGGAAAGACATAATGAATGCCCCTGCCAGGAGGAACGTAGGGTACTTGTCGTATGGATATTCGTCGTGAGTTACAAACCATTTACTCTTTTTATCTCTGTGAGGAGCGAAATTCACCATGTGGTGACCTGCATAAAAATCGATACTTCCATTGGTGATTTCGGAGTCGTCGAGTCGAATAGGATCCGAATCGTTCTTTTTATGGTAAAACTTGGGAAAACCCTGAGGATGGTTCACGAACCGAAGCACGTTTTTAACGGAAACATACATGTCGTCATCCGCAAACATCACGAAGCTCGCAGTCGGGCAGTTTTCGAATGCCCATCTGATGCCCATCATTGTCTTAATGGTATTGTTGTAGTAATTGTCCAGGAAGGCACCCTGCACGATATCACCATTTTGAAATTGTTCGTCTATGACTTGCTGTTGGATTAATGAGTCACTTGTCACCATCATACCTAGATTGAAAACTCGTCGAATCACGATGTCGGGGAATCGGTTTTCCAATCCCCATGTTTGTCGAATGACATCGCGACGTTTTCTGTTATCCGCGGCTGATTTCACAACCAGAAGGAGGTGGACTTTTTCTCTGTTCGTACCGTTCATGCACTTCTTTGTGTTCGGAATGATAAACGGGTAATCATACTCGTTCAAAGACACATTTTCCGCAGAAGGAAGAGATTCCGTCGGAGTCGTATCTTTGGGTACCGTACTAGATGTAGCATTCACCGTTTCTGTAGCAACCGTACAATTTGAGTCATACACACTTACAAATAAAGCATATTTCGGTCCAAGTACTGGAAAGACGCTAAAGTCATTTTGTGACGAATACAGAAAACAGAACGATGATACGAAAATCCCGAGTACTATTAACTGAGCCCATTTGAATCTTCTTGGTCGACTGAGACGCAGACGAACTGTCTTCATCGTTATCTCTTGCAACGCAACTGAAAATAGGAAAGAAGAAAAACTCAGATTATTTCAGAACCTTTAACAGGCATGAGTGCTTACAGGAGAAATGCTGCTGCACCTAATGATGTTCTTCGATATATCAGAAAGTAAACGCAATTTGTCTATAACTGGGCCACGTCTGCCATCGTATGTGTGGGTATATATTTAATGTGTGTATTACACAGGCTCTTTGTTATTTAGGAAACTTTTCTGTGTTTGAGGGTTTATGGTTTAATTCTGCTTCGTGTCAGTGGCTGTGTGTGTTTTGCGTTTTGTGTTTACATTTGTAATGTGTGAAACATGCAGGCTCTTTGACTAAAGGGCATTTGTTTTGTCAAATTCCAGGGAAGAAATATTTCCATTCCTTGGTAATATCAGGAACCTACAAGTTTCACTAAAAAACTTAAACCTGGAACTTCTTGGTTAATAATTACTAAGACTATTTTTTAAAGTTAAGTTCTTTCAACGTTGCATTATCTAAAGAAAACTAATGTTTGAATAGTTTTATATTTTAAACCGGCCTAAGCATCGGCTGGTTATGGTCCTTACTGAGTTAGGCTATGTACCCTGTGAACGAAGTTTGTATTGCTTGTTGTTTGTTGGTTTCAATCATGGTATCGACTCACTACATAATATTTCGTGAGTTAGCCATTCTAGCTCGCCAAGGCCGTTCCAGAATTGTAAAAATGATGTAAAAGCAAACACTCAAATGATTTATATATTTTGAGTCCTTATGAGCGTAGATTTCACCACGGAGGACTCCAAATGAGTAAAAGTTCAGTAAAAAAATATAAGAAATGAAAAGCAGAGTGACCGAAGGTGTGGGGGGAAATATATCTGGGGAGTGGACGAGGGGGCTATGAAGAAAGCTGGTCTCTCCACAAACGTATAATAACAACATACACAACGTATAATAACAACAACGTATAATAACAACAACAATAAAACAGCGATACACAAAATGCCGTTTGCCCACACGGCAAGATAGGCTGACTTCAACCCTGAGCATTTTTTTGAAACAAGCAAGCTCGCGCTCTTACATTGCAAGCATGCCATAACACAACTAAACAATAGTACAAACTTAAAGATTATTTCTTCACAGGGGCCTAGGTATATCGGGGAAGAGGCATATGCCTGGGGAGAAGGAGAGTAGTGGTGGGAGTGTAGCTCCCCAACCTCGAGATGGGGAGAAGCCGTGTTCTTAGGGAATGGGAAGGGATTATCAAAGATTCAGTAAAAAAAAATGAAAAAATTAAATATAGGCGACCGGGAGAGCAGGGGCAATATATCTGGGGAGGGAGGCTGTGCCTGTCGGGGAAGGGGGCATACGTTTATACGTTTGGAGAAGGGGTGAGCTATAGCGGGAATCAGGGCCATCTTCCGTGATATATGCCCCAGTTGCTCATCTCCTTTTTGCATTTTTGTTACTAAATTTTTGACAGTTTTTCTGCAAGGGGAGGGGAGCAGCTGTCCTGCTCCCTCTACCCAGACATAGTTCCTAATTCTCCCCCCCCCCCCCCCATTCCCCTTCCGCCTCCACCACTGGTCGCTCCTCTATTTTTTTTTCAATCCTGTACTGAGTCTTCAAAAATTTTGCCTCATACTAGAGGAGGCAGTTGCCCTTCCCCATCTCCCATAATATATGACTCTCATCCCCCACTCCTCTCGGTCACTCTTCCCTTCTTTTTTTTTTCATTTTTGTACTGAATCTCGACAATTTTTACCCCCAAAAAAGGCTTCTCATCAACCAAGGATATCAACCAAGAGAACAAATATTTAAAAGAAATTGTGTTTAAAAAAATTTGTTCTAAAACAACTGTGCGATTGTGCGTTGCGTTTCGTTAAGGGGGCACCTACCCTAAACAGAGGCCTAACTTTGTAATTTTTTTTCTTTCAGTGTAATTGCCCAAGAGCCATGATTTTTTTTTTTTTGTACTTAAAGTGTGTTGAAATACGAGTCTAGGACATATTTTAAATTTTCATTTATTCAATTTTTGTGGGAGTACAGGACCGGTTAGGTTAGGAACCACACCTAAGAACTTCTGTAAAAATTTTCAAGCCACTATCTCAATTATAAGTATAGTTATGGTGTTTTTAGTGATTGACCGCTAGCGATATTCGCGTTCTGAGAAAATCCAGTTCGAACGTGAAACTTATAACCTTACGTAAAGCTAAATAATCCCCCCAAAAATGTGTATTTAGCCATAAAAGGTCTTGGTTAACAAAAAAAAGTGTTGTACCACGTAGAATATATATTATTGCAACAGACTAACCTAGAAAAAATTTTGTATGGGGAGAATATTTTTAGGGAGGTGTCCCCTTAATAAGACACCTGCAAGGTGCTTATGGTGCCGTGGAAAACCATTCCCCTCTTTAGTGCAATTTCAATCTCACGGCACTATTGTTTGTGTCCTGAAGTCCTGAAGTTTAAAGCTTAGCGTAAATATGCAAAATGAATACAGTGGCGTAACTTGGCCAAGTCTGGCCCCTGCCGGCAAATCAGTCCTTTGCGACCCCAGCCCAGTTGACCTATTTTCCACAGTAAATTCGGCGGGAAATAGGGAAGGATGCAATAACTTAATGATCGAATACACTCATTGCATTACTCTTTCCTAGCCACATCTATACAAAACTCTGTTTAAAATAATTGCTAAAAACAAATGAGTTACGTGCATTCTGTAAAATCGTCTGCTGAGTCACGGCTGTCTTTTTCATATTGATGTCAATTTTGGATGTCATTCTATACGTCTAAACACAAAAGAAGTTCAAAATCTATGATTATCAGACTGTTTTTGCTCTGTGTACAACAAAATAAATATAACAGGCTGGGATACACTTAAGGTTGGTGGCCCTTAGGTTTTGCCCGCCAGTCCCACTCTGCAGTAATGCCGCTGACTTGAAAAATGATTTCCTCATGGGAACGTAGTTTCATTCAGGGCAGGCACTGCAAAAAAACCTGCAGAATATAGTCTTGCAATTACAGTGGCCTTTTTTCCCGCCAATTCGCAAACATTCTCCCGTAAGGCGTAATAAGGTTTTTATGTGTGGGGGTATGAGATCCCCGAAACCCCAAAGGTTTACAGGAAGTAGGTAAATTGCAAAAAACAAGAAAGAAGAAATATTATCTTGTGAAAATCGGGCCAGCTAGCCTCATCCGCCCTTGTCTCAAATTCTTAAAAAAAAAAGAGAAAAAAGATCTGCCAAATTGTTAAAATTCTTTCCAAAAAGTTTACCTTTCTGGATCAAGAAGTGACACCTTTCGGTTCGTAGACAATGCATATCATGGAGCTTTTGTAACCCTGACCTATTTCCTCAAATGACTGGAGCCAAGAGCCCGTGTAGTTAGTTCCCGTGCCGTTCGTTCCCGTGTCCGTAGTTTCCGTGTCGCAATCTTCTCAAGTTGGTCACGCAGACCTGGGTTAAATTGGTGGGCGGTTACTTACAAGGCGCACCTTTGTTTAGATGGCTGCTGCGTGCAAATCACTCAAGGTAAGTAAGTAACCATGCACTGACCACGCTGACAAAAATCGGTAAAAGAGTGAAACGAAAAAAAAACCGGGAGGTAATAATCCCCCCGGTCCCCCTCCCCACCCCCCCCCCGCCCCCCCCCCCATCTCCATTATAAGCTTTATTGATTTTCGCATATTGTTTTTAAGACCCTTAACACAAAATAACCAAGTGACGCCTGTTTCCTAGATACAAACGAAATTTAACGAAGAAATGGAAGAATGTTCGGGTTTTTTTTTTTAATGAAAATAAAGTCAGGCTCACAAACACACGCAGACGATTCATAATCTACCCCAAAACAAAACTCGTTAATGATTCCCGCCAAGCTTTTCGGCCGTGTGAAGTCGTGATATCAAATGCCAAGCTCTTTTGACAAGCTAATCCCACCGAGTAATAGTTCGAAAGTTAAATGAAATATATGAAAATTGCTTATTGCGCAATTTTCAATTATGTCATTTAACGTTTGAAGTCTTAGTCGGTGGGATTAGCTTGGCCAAAGAGCTTGGCGTTTGATATCACGGTGATTGCGTGGTTTGGGGTCCCCGGGGGGCGCCTCACATACCACAGCCAATAGAGCAATCTCAGTCTACGCCCATTTTATTAAAGGAATATACCTCCCAGCGCCATTTTTCTCGATCCACCACATCAAGTACGGCCCCAAAGGTCTATTTACTTACCGTTAGTTTTTCCATTGCTAAAAAAAAACGTTTTAAATTGTGGCGTCTAGGAGATTCTCTGTTGAATATTGTTAACTGTATTTAAGAACGATCCGTAACTATATGATGCATTGCGCGCGTGCAATAATCACGACGTTTCATCTCTGTGTGTACATGTACTAATTTTCTAATAATAACCATGAGATATAAAATCTAATAGACTAATGCGGTAAAAATTAAAATTAATTATTCCAACAGATCGCTGAAGCAAAATTATAAGACACTAGCCTAGAAAATTATAAATTGTGATTGTAAAATACGAGAATCATTCCGGTTTGTGACGACACAATCATTGACTTGATTCTGTCTCGTGTACCATTCCCAAAGCCAACCGTGACAGCAGCTATGCGAGGAACGCAGCTACCACCCCAGTCGACCTTGGCGCTGTATTGCTCGGATGACGATCTGCGCGTAGCTGTAATTTGGCACGCGAAATGTTAAAAGGCAGGCCGGGTGTCCCTTTAACTTCAACTACGAATTGTGCTGCCTTTCTTCACCCATTTTTTTATTCTAGCAGCTGGCTCCGTCTGTCGGCGGCATCTTGTGGCGATGCAGCAATGAAATTGTTGTGCCGAACGGATGTTGTTCCCTCCGCAACTTTTGTGTCCAGTTGTTGTCTAAGGATGAGCACAAAATAATGATTCTCAAAATTCTCAAAATTCTCAAAATTGATTATTTAAACAAAACAAACGGTGCCGAACTGCGGACGATTTGATTGTTTTTTTTTTCACGATCAATACACCTCCACGTGGGTGCCATCAGTCGCACGCAAGACGTCCTAACGGCGTTCGACTTCACACTTTCAACCTTTTCGTCTGACACGTGTGGTCTTCCACTCACGTCATCTTCAGGACAGTCTTCATTCTCGATCGATTACGTTAAGACCACCGTTTTATGGACTCGTCCCATGGCGCGTCCCCGTAATTTGTTCTGAACAATCACTGCACTTTAATAAAGGATTTGACCACGCAAAACCACATCACGCACATCGCTTTTTTGCTGTAAGGCGCCATTTTAGAAAACGAACGTCACGCGAGGTGCATCTCGGGGCGCGTTTATGCAACAACCCGTCTGTGCATCTCGCAGCTAGAATTTAATGGCGATGGCAGAGGTTTCGTTCCCATGGTAACAACGCTATATGGGTTAGCTAAATTCGACAACTTTTGAGTAAATGACTGCGGTGTTATAATCCGTGACAAAAAGATAAAGAATTCCTCCTGACGAAACATTTTCCCATTCGTTTCTGAACGCACATTATTGACTGTTTTTGTTTTGAGCCGGCAGAACTGAAACCGCCGCCATGTTGGAATTTCAGATGATTTTAAGGGCGCGTTTATGCAACTATACTCACCTTTGCATTCTCGCAGCTAGAACTCAATCGCGATGGCAAAGGTGACATTGCCATGGTAACAACGCTGAATGGATTAGCTAAACCCGACATCGTTTTTGAGTAAATACTTGCAGTCTTATAATCCGTGCTAATAATATAAAGAATTCCTCATGACGAAACAATTTTCCCAAAATCTTCTGAACTCATGTTATTTGCTGTTTTCGTTGCGAGGCGGCAGACATAAAACTGCCGCCATGTTGAGGCCATTTAAGGCCTTAAGCCGAGGTTAGTGTCGCCCAAGAACTTAAGGCGAGCTAGAGCACACTATCGCTCAAATGTTACATTAAACCAACACCAAAACTGAACCACGAGTTCTAGCCTTGATCCATCAGTTAAGGTAAATTTGGAATTCCTGCAACCCCTTGGCTACCACCACGGCACATTTTAGAGCTTGTCCCTTAACTGTGGGGTTGCATTGGGGCGGCTCCCGGACGCACTAATTATCCCCTACAGTTGGAATTTCAGATGATTTCTAGCTTCTAGCTGCTAGAATGCAAAAGCGAGTGGTTACGTAAACCCGGCCTAAGATCGTGTCGTGAAGCACGAGGAGAGAGTCTGCTTCCGCGTCGTTGCCATGGTTACTATGCGCGTAGACAACTCGAAAGCCGCCTGCTCCGGTAAAGCCGAAAAGCAGCCAGAAGATTTAGTATTAACCAAGAAGAAGCTGGTAAGAAAGAAAGTTACGTTGCTAATCGTTGAGTAAATGCACCCTATAAGAATACGCTGTTAAAGTATTTATTTGAGTGGCGATTGGAAGTAAAACAAACTGCATTTCGATATAGTTTGTACTTTTTTAAACAGTAAATGCCTGTAAATCGTCTGTTAACAGCCCTGGCAAAGCTACGGCCCACCTATCCCTAAAATGCATAAGGCCGCCCGCGCACTGAGCGACTTAGCAGCGCGGCCAGGTTGCTGCAGCCAATGAAAATGATTAGTGCGTGGTTTTACATGAACGGTAAGCATTCTCACTGGCTGCAGCGACCTGGCCACGCGGCAAAGTCGCTCAGTGCACGGGCGGCTTTAAGGTCAAAAATCGTGAACCAGCCTAGTTACTCCTCCCCCCCCCCCCCTATTATTCAGGTTTTAATTCGTAATTTTTCTGCTAGCAGTTAAATAAAAGCCTCATACATTTCATTATTACTGAGCTCGAATTTGCTGCAAATCGATCCGTTATTGCGAAAGTAATTACACTTTTTGGAATTTATCGATCCAACACTCGCCGTAGTAAATTTGGAATTCCGAATAGTTAAGGAATTCTGATGAAACATACTCCGTGTTGCTAGTAAAGAAGTGAATTAAAAAAACACAGCAACTTAAAACATCGTTGCTTCATTGAAATAATAATATTTGATCGTCGTATTTAGCCACTGCAGGAAGACACGCAACCCTTTAAAAACCAAAAGGATTCCGTTAACGACACACATAGCTTCATCTGAAAAAAAAAAATGCGTAGCACCGAAAGTGACGTTTACACTAGCGATGGGAAGCCTGATTACGAAACCTGAAATCGCCGTGGCAAAGCACCTAATATAAAACGAAAGTAAACAGCAGACGACGTGTTTATACCACAACGCGAAAACAATAACGTGCCTGCATCTAATAGGATTAATATTCCTCGTTGGTACGGCAACATGAAGCCTCGACACCGTATTGCATGAATGAATGTGCCTACTCTAACGCAGCTGCTACTTACTTACGAAATTAAACGGCAGCTAAAAATTAGTCCTAAAAGCTAACACCTTTTGACTTGCAATAATTAGGATATTTATTACTTTTATATTATAATATATATCCCTGTTGCAGTGTGTGATAGAGGTGTGCGCCCCAACATGTTCGTTGGTGGCTTTGTCACGTTTTATCCAGCGGCAATATTGTCAACCTTTTGACTATTTTGATTATTGTTAAAAATTGTCGTTACTGGTGTTTTATGTCTCCCTTATTATGATGTAGCACTTGTGCTTTTTGGTTTGTCTTGACTTTACCGTATGCTGTATGTTGGTTAGTTTTTTTTGGTTTGTGGTTTTTCTTGTTTTAGGGCTCTTGCCTTCGGACTGTTTTGCTCTTCATTAAACCCATTACTGCCGATTGTTTGGCTTTCAGTTAATTGCTTTATTGTTAATATTATTAATATATTTTTAATAATTTAGTCTGAAATAACTTTGTGCAGCAGTTGTAAACAATGTCAGAATTTTTGACGGAGGCAGCGCAACCAGCGGTGGCTAATGTGCCGTTTTATTTTTAGTCAGAGGCGAAAGGCCCACATCTTTAGTGTGGGATGTGCAAAGAGGCTACCAATAACAAAACAGAAACTAAATGCTAAGCAAACGAACGCTTATTAAAACTAACTAGTATTCCC